>JADLZK010013107.1:0-38704 GCA_015847255.1 Hyparrhenia diplandra
CGCTGTCTTGTAGCACGGCAGGGCAGCTCGAGCGCGCGACGTCGCGCACCTGACACGGCAGGGGGTGCTGACAACAGGCAGGGGCGCTTTGACCGCCATGCGTCCCTGTGCACAGCCCCTCGATTCGCGGCGCACCAGGTGAGGGCCTCACACAGAGAGTGGCTCCCGCGGCTGTGTTGTGTGGCTCGCCGGACGTTTAAAAGGGAGAGGCAGCCATGGCGCGGCGTGCATGCCAAACCAATTCAGAGGCTAGTCCCTAATTTTGCTGCCCACCGGCCGCGGCCGTTACTAGCTAGCGATCGAGCGACAGGGGAGTCAGCCAGGGACAGGCTGCCGGTGGTGTGTGCGTGGCCGGCGATCGATATAAGCGGGCTGCGGCGCCTCCCTCCCTCCTCGGTTCTTCCTTCCGTGGTAAGGACCCGCCTCGCGTGTCCCTTTGCGCCCATCGCCAACTCCTTCGAGGAGCCAGGGACACCGGCTCATCGAGGTTGCCCACACCGTCGTCGTCTTGGATCATTTGTGTGTGTCCTGTGTGCCATCCGTCCCCGTAGCCTTCTGGGCCCTCTGCTGCTGCCTGCGTGCCTGTCTTCTTCTTCCTCATCCCAGATACAAGGGGATCGTCGTTCGAGCTAGGGTGTTGGGGGCAGAAAGCGATCAAACGTCGTAGCCATGGAAGAAGCTCCACGTCATTCCAAGTAGTTACTTCTTCAGACGTCAGAGAGCGTGCGTGGTGCCGGCTAGCAGATCGAAAGCTTTGTTCATTCGTCGCAATTCAATTCATCACAAAGGAGAAGACGCCTGTTGGGCTTCCACCAATTCTAACCCACCGCGACACGGATCGTCGCGACCGGCCCGCCGGCCTCCTTGCATTGTGGTGTACAAGATCAAGACGGAGGGGCGACAGGATCCGGCCACGATGTCGTCGGCGGCCGGCGGGGCCACGGTCGCCTGCGCGGCGAGGCAGGACGGCGGCGAGCTCGGCCTCGGCCTCGGCCTCCCCCCGCTGCGCCCGCTGCCCTCCTCCACCGCCATCATGATCTACCCTCACGGCCCCCGGGCTCGCCGTGATGCCGATGCGGGTGATGGCGTCCGACTCCATCGCGTCGGTGAAGCTCCGGGTGCAGACGTCCCGTGGCGTCACGGCGCGCAAGCAGAAGCTCGTCTTCGACGGCCGCGAGCTGGCGCGCGACGACGGCCGAATCCGGGGACTACGGCGTCGCCGACGGCAACGTGGTGCACCTCGTCATCCGTATCCCCGACCTGCGCCTCATCACCGTCGAGACCGTGCAGGGCGGCAAGTTCAGGTTCCGCGTCGAGCCTGGGCGGACGGTTGGCTACGTCAAGCAGCAGATCGCTAGGACCGGCGGCTCCACCCGGCGACGCGACCCGACCCCCGACGAGCAGCGGCTCGTGCTCGAGGGCGAGGACCTCGATGACCGTCACCTCATCCACGACGTCTGCAGGGCCGACGGCGCCGTCATCCACCTGCTGGTGCAGCGCCTCGTCGTCGACCAAGATCAGCGCGGCCGAGGTCGACGACGACGGCCAGGAGGGCTTCGAGGTCTCCATCGTCGCGCGCGACGCCGGCCAGCAGTTGCCATTGCCGCGACGTGACGTCGGGATCGAGCCGGTCGTCGTCGTCGGCAGCCCCAAGGAGGAGTTGGCGGTCCGTGACATGATCGACGCGGCGGTGGCCGGGATGGAGACGGGGAACGCGCCCATCATGTCGTCGGAGGGCACTGGGGAGCCTACTTCATGCAGGACGCGACGGGACACCGGCACGTGGCCGTGTTCGCCGGCGGACGAGGAGCCCATGGCCGCCAACAACCCGCGCGGCCTCCCGTGTCGTCCACCGGCGAAGGGCTCAAGAAAGGACGCGCGTCGGGGAGGGCGCGCTCAGGAGGTCGCCGCCTACATCCTCGACCACCCACGCGCCGGACGCCGCACCGCCAGCCGCTGGCGCGCTTCCGGGTTCGCAATGGCGTCCCGCCGACCGCGCTCGTCAGGTGCACGCACAAGGCCTTCAGGCAGCCAGCAGAGGCCAGTCCGCCGCCGCCGCCGCCGGTGCCCAAGCTGGGATCCATGCAGGCCTTCGTTAGCAACTGCGGAAGCTGCGAGGACATGGGTCCCCGTGCGTTCCCGGTCCAGGAGGTCCACAAGATCTGCGTGCTGGACATTCGCCTCGCCAACGCCGATCGCCATGCCGGCAACATACTCGTCTGCAAGCACGACAGTGGCGGCATGTCGCTGGTCCCCATCGACCATGGATACCGCCTCCCTGAGAGCGTCAGTTGTTCCGATCCGATCCATCCATTTCTTTCTGTCTAGAATCTGATTCATATTTGGTTCTTGATCCATTCGTGCATGCAGTTCGAGGACTGCACGTTCGAGTGGCTCTACTGGCCTCAGTGCCGGGAGCCCTTCGGCGACGAGACGGTGGAGTACGTGCGGTCCCTGGACGCGGAGGAGTGACATGGCCATGCTCAGGCTCCACGGGTGGGAGGTGTCGCGCGAGTGCGCGCGCACCCCTGCGCGTCGCCACCATGCTGCTGAAGAAGGGCGTGGAGAGGGGCCTCACCGCCTTCCACATCGGGAGTACCCTGTGCAGAGACGCTCACCAAGGAGTCCGCCATCGAAGAGATGGTCCGTGAGGCGGCGGAGGCCCAGCGGGGAGGATGCGACGACGACGACGACACTGCCTTCTTGCAGGCAGTCTCGAGATCATGGACCGCCGTCTCGACGAGATGTCACCAGCCGCCGGAGCCAAAGTGATTTGAGGGAATTGTTATATATATACGGGTTATATATCGTGCATACCCTTTCCCAAAAATGTAGAGAAGATATAAATAAATAAAATTATATTTTGAGGATAAGAGAAAGGGCTGAAATTTAAAGGAGCATATATACAACGTGCAAGTGTGTGTGCGTATATATGCTACGTCGCATATACGTGTTCTATACAGGTATTTCGAATGGTGATACATTATATCAACCGCCATTGTAAATTTTTAATGATGACAATTTGCTTAAGCAATAATGGTACCCTTTTATAGAAAATATATATATGATCAAAATTAAGATTGTTTGATTAAGAATAAAGCTAGAATTGCATCCTTGATCAAATTCGGTTGCTTCGCTTCGTGGCGTCAATGCTTGGTGGGGCCAGTATTTAATGGATAGCGAGCACAATGAAATGATACAACGTTAGACTATCTCCACAAGGAAAATGCAAACACCAAAACCCATTTCATGGTATAGGTCATATACACTGAAAGTCTTCATCAACAGGTCGTGCGTACAAGAAATGCCGACGTGCATGTGCAATGGAAGATAGTGTTTAATTGTCCAGTTTGCCTCGCATAGAGTCACCTTTTTTCGACACTATGTGAAACAGGTGGTGAGTACTAGAAATGTCGTAGCCATGGGAGCTTCTACCCATTTTGGGACTTGGTGGTCTAAAAAATCGACTAGCTTATCAAAGTAAACTATAATAAATTCAATAGTAAATCTAACATTATAAAATCACCAAAGATAATTTTATAATAAACTCCACGCTGAGTTCCATCATCATCATGGAGACGACTATACGTTAGGTTTAGCTTGATTTTTCTTCTTCAAATTGCGCCTCATAATGCGGCTTCCTCGACAAGACCAAATAGACAATTTTCAATGCCTCATTGTTTATTACTTCCTTTATTTCAAATTGTAGGTTGTTTTGGTTTTTCTAGATGTATTTGTTTTGCTATGCATCTAAACATAGTGTATATAGCAAAAATTAATGTATTTAGAAAAGTCAAACTGAATTATAATTTGGAACGAGGAGTATAACCATAAAACACATAAATGATATTCACCACCGTTTCGAAAAGGAATACAATTCTCATTTTTGACAAGTCAAGCAATTATAAATTTACCAAATTTATACCAAAATACAAACTATTGAATATTTAAGATACTGAATAAATATCATGAGATTATCTTTTTCCCTAAAGCTAGGATTGAATTTCTAACTAGCTAACTAACTACATTGCCTAATTAACATTTTCACCGCTACATTGCCTTATTAGCATTTTCCAGCTAACTAAAATAATAATACTACTATTAATTTGTTCCTTTTCTAACTACTCCTGCAACTTTGCAGGATATCCAAAATCCATAGGACGTCGATTCAAAAAAAAAAAAAAAAAAAAAAAAAAATCCATAGGACGTCTCCACAGCGTGTGGTGGGCCTGGCGACGGCGGCGTCCACCCATCTCCACTATTCAGGCTCGGTTTGCCCTCCCGCCGGCCGCCGCTGCTTCCAGGCCGCGCGCCCGCCCAGCGCATCTACTCCTCCTCCGCTCACTCGTGCACTGCTTCGAGGAGATCGAAATTCCCTCGTTCGAGGAGATCGCATCTTCTTGCAGCCTATTCCTCTCACTCGGCGCGCAGGTGAGCCGCCCGCGCCAACGCCGTCCAGGTCCGGCCCCATACATTCCACCTCTCCTGACTCCCTCCCATTAGAGCAGGCATGATGCGCGGGGTGAGGCCTGGCCGCCGCACGTGCCAGGAGCTGGAGCGGATCATCATAGAGCGGCACCGCACCAGGAGCCTCGGTCGAGAGGACGCGCTCAACCTGTTTCGGTGAATTGCTTCTTCAGGCCAGGCCGGGCTCGGTGCACGCCTTCAACCGTGTCCTCACCATCGTTGCTCGCGCAGACCCGTCCTCTTCACTGCGTCACAGCGCTTCGCACGCTGTGTCACTTTTCACCACCATGGCTCGGGCTGGCGTCAATAAGATGGCTGTCGACTCCTGCACCATTAGCATCCTCATCCGTTGCTTCTGCACTGTTGACCGCTTGGACCTTGCCTTTGCTGCCTTTGCCCAGCTCCTCAAGATGGGATGGAGGGTGCAGGTCATGACTCTCAACCAGCTAATGAAGGGTCTATGTGATGGCAACAGGATGGACGACGCAATAGATATAGTGTTCAGAAGAATGCCGGAGCTTGGCTGCACACCTGATGTTTTCTCCTATAGCATTCTCATCAAGGGGCTTTGCACCGAGAAGAAGAGTCAACAGGCTCTCGAACTGCTTCATCAAATGACGGCTGATCACGGATACAACTGTCCTCCGGATGTGGTGTCATATAACACAGTCATTGATGGCTTCTTTAAAGAAGGTGAGGTTGACAAAGCTTACAACTTGTTTCATGAAATGAGGGATCGGGGGTCTCCACCACCTGATCTTGTCACATACACCTCAGTCATTGATGGCATGAGCAAGGCTAAAGCAATGGACAAGGCTGAAGCAGTCCTACAATTGATGTTTGATAAAGGTGTTTTGCCGGATAGTTGGTCATATAATAGTCTGATCCATGGTTATTGCTCTATAGGACAGTTGGAAGAGGCAGTGAGACTGCTAAAAAAGATGTCTGAAGGTGGTCTTCAACCGAATGTTGTCACTTACAGTCTACTAATACACTTTTATTGCAAGATTGGAAGATGCACGGAAGCTAGGAATATCTTTGATTCAATGGTCCGAAGGGGTCAAAAACCCAATGCTACCACCTACCACACTATGCTTCATGGGTACGCCACAAAAGGGGCTCTTGTTGATATGCATGGTCTCCTTGATTTGATGATTCGAGACGGTATTCCTCTTGAACAGCGTGTCTTCAACATCCTGATACGTGCATACGCTGAACATGAAACGGTAGATAAGGCAATGGCTACATTTATAGAAATGCGACAGAAAGGTTTGAGGCCAGATATAGTCACCTACAACTCGGTAATTGACATTCTTTGCAAGACAGGCAGAGTGGAGGATGCTATGTCCCATTTCAACCTGATGGTCAGTGAAAGGTTGTCTCCTAACATCATAACTTTTACCTCGCTAGTACATGGTTTCTGTACCATTGGTGAATGGAAGAAGGTTGAGGAACTGTCTTCTGAAATGAGCAATAGGGGCATCCATCCCAATGCCAAATTCGTGAGCACAATAATGGACAGCCTATGTAAAGAAGGAAGGGTTCTGGAAGCACATGAGCTCTTTGACCGGACGATACACATTGGTGTGAAACCAGATGTTGTTTCATATACTATACTGATAGATGGATATTGCTTAGATGGAAAGATGAATGAAGCAGTAAAGCAACTTCGTCGTATGGTCTCCATTGGCTTGCGACCTAACCATTTTACTTACAATGCTTTGCTGAATGGCTACTGTAAGAATGAAAGGATTGATGATGCATTGGCTCTTTATAGAGAAATGTTGAGCAGTGATGTTAAACCCAATGCTATTACATATAATATAATGTTGCAAGGGTTATTTCAGGCTGGAAGGATTGTTGCTGCAAGGGAATTTTACATGAAATTGGTTGATAGCGGAATGCAGTTGAGAATTGACACTTACAACACAGTTCTTGGAGGACTATGCGAAAATAGGTGTGTTGATGAAGCGCTGAGAATTTTTGAGGGCTTGCGTTCAAAAGAATTTCAGCTTGAGGTTTGGACTTTCAATATAGTGATTAATGCCTTGCTGAAAGTTGGTAGGATCGATGAAGCAAAGGGCCTGTTTTCGTCTATCGTGCTGAGTGGCCCATTGCCTAATACAATAACCTACAGCTTAATGATACAAAGTCATATAGAAGAAGGTTTGTTGGAGAAGTCTGATGAGCTTTTTTTCTATCTATGGAGAAGAATGGTTGTGCTGCAGACTCACGTATGCTAAATGCCATTGTTAGAAAACTATTTGAAAAGGAGATGTGAGAAGGTCTGGCACCTACCTTACCAAAATTGATGAGAAGAACTTCTCCCTTGAAGCTTCCACCACTGCATTGCTGATTTCTATTGTTTCAGAGAGGAAGTATCAGAAAGAAGTGAAGTTTCTTCCTAAAAAATACCAATCTTTCATGAAAGCTAGGGATGGTTGAGACCTTTTCCTGGGTTTATTGTGCTAAATTGCTAACTTAGAGTACGTGGTCTCTTGTCCTGTACTGTAAATGTTATATTTGCATGGTACCACCTCTTTGCAATCCTTTATAAGTTACATTGAATCTAGACTCCAGAGAAATGTTGTCTTACTACTGAATTTTATTTGACATTTGTATTCCATTGGGTTATCGTGTTTATCTAAGATTCATAATTTTTAAAACTCTTTTATTCAAGATTAAAATGACATATTCATCCTCAGTGGGCAATATCAAATTACTTTTTAGTCTCCCCTGTTGTGGGCTTCTAACATGGAGGGATTTGCTACTGGAGCTTTGAGGGCTTTGTTGCTCTTTCTCTAGTGGACATGTTTGTTTTATGGTATTAAGTTTGACATTCCAACATTTCTGCATGAATACTTAGAAACATTTAGTTTTTTTTATTCTAAAGGGACTGTAAGATTGGCCATTTAATACTAAATTGATGTATGACTTGAAAATTGAATTTATGAATCAGTGGTAATATAACATAACCTTCAGTTGAAGAGTGGTAGAATTACATTTTTTTTCCTTCTCTGATGTTCTTGAGACTCACGAGTCCGCTGAGAATTTGTGAAGGCCTCCACTCATTCGCCAACTAATAATTCAGCCATACTCAACCTGTATAAGGCTGTCACATTGCTCAAAGCTCTGCAGAAAGTGTCCAGAGTTCATCTGATATGCTTTCTAATAATTAAATGGTAAGCATTCCTTGTATCTAAGTTTTCTGCTAACAACTTCATTTCATATTCTTTTTGATGTACACTAATGATCAGTGATCAGAACTCTTCATTTGAAACAGATGACAACCATCCCAGTAGATCAACAAGTCAATGCATTTTGATTGAATTCTACAGTAGGCTGAGAGAAGAGTCCTTGACAGCAATATCCCGTCACATGAAGGATCTTAGGGTCAGTGATTACATTGAATTTATAAAAGGACAATATTTGTGTATTTTGTTGCTTCATAATTTTGTAACTAAGGATATGCATTTCAGGAAGCACAGAAGGAATCTACATTCTCTGATGAAAACAACAAAGCATCTGCAATAGGAAGGAATATTCTGGTGTGTTGCTGATCATTTGTGTCTATAAATGAGATTTTTCTTGTGAATGTATTGGAGGATTTCCTTGATCATAACTTTTTTTGTATATTCTTATTTTCGTGTGCATCAATCAAGAACCAGTAATCGTTGTTGTCAATCCATTTTCCATCAACCTCCAGGAAATATACGACAAACTAAAAGATTCTTCGCTGCCAAAGGCTTTTTCACAATGGAACAGCCTTGGAAAGATGTTTATGTCAAGAACTCCTTAATTGTATCAAAGAGGAATATCTGAAGGATTTTGAACAATAATATTGTTTAGTAGAATTGAAGAACAGGTATGTATCATACATTCATACTGTCGATTCATACTGTGATCGTCTATGTTATATGAGTTTCTGATCATTATCAGAATGTTGTATCGAACTCTCCCTACTGCAGGCAATTCAAAGATCACATTAAGTTTTTCTTGGAAACATTTTTTCCAGAGATTTGTGCTACTTTTTCTGCTACTTTTTGATGCTGATGCAGTGCAGACTCCTAGATTTGCTGAACTGACTGGTTGCTGCATAGTTTACAATAGGCTATGTTTTACTGATTGATGCAACTCACCTTATCCATGACCTCCAACCGTTGATTATTCATACATAGGTTGCTAGGTAGAGTAAATACATTTGAAGCAGGGATAAAGCCCGTGCAAGCTTATTTAACTCCTGTGGTCTTTGTCAATTATTTGTGGTTATCTTACTTTTGCTGATTGTACTGAGCTTCCGTGGTAGATTTGTTTTTGACGGGGAGCCACCTGAATGAATACAAAGGAGCTCGCAAGGAGGGTATGCATGTTTAGAAGAACTTGTGATCTTACGTGGCACAGACCTTATTTATTTTCTTTGCAATTGTGAAAAAACTTAAAATTGTTAAAGTTTGCATTGGATGACTGACGTTAGCTTGTCACTTCCAACTGCACCCTGTTTTATTAGGCAACCCTGTTGTCAGACCAGCTGACATAGAGACCACAACCCTTGGAGCTTAATATAGTGGGTTAGCTGGCTGCAGGAGTCTGGACTTGCATACACAACAGTTTTCCGCCAGAAACTGGATGAGGCACATAGGAAGAGATCAGATTTGTGGTTCTAGGCAATTTCGAGGTCATTCGATTTGGCTGACATTGTCGCAGGGTACAACATTTAAATGAACCAAGTACTGATATATTTTGTAATTGCAGCAAACAAGTCTATTCACACTTCTCTTTTCAATTGTATTTTGAGCTTGAGGACAATTGTGGATTTAGCCTTGTTTTACAGGTATGCATGTGTGTAAGCCTGCCTATCATTTTTTTTATTGTCCAAATGAAGAAAATAAACAAAGCTGTATTGGTTATTGGCTTATCACCTACCATTCTCCCAAGCATATAATGCTAAACATATGAAAACAAATATTTTCTTACCAAGTTTAGCCTGTTGATTGGCAAACAAAATACCTTGTTGATTGGCAAACAAATATCTTGTTAACAAATATTTTAGTTATTTGATTTGTCCGTAGCGTTAGCACGGGATTGCATTGTTATTATTCCTTCTAACCCTGTCAGTAAGCATGCAGACCTATATATTTGTTGGTTTCAGAACACTCCGATACAGTTTGAGGAAATTAAATAAAGGATAATAAAGTCGGAGGAGTTCACCATGGCGAGCTTGCTGTCAGCATATATTGCGGGCATGCTGCTTGGCCAGGTTGCTAGAGCAGGGGAAAAAGAAGAACGTTCATGACATCGTGGTGTGATGAATGATCTGATCGTCAGAGTCTCAGAGATATGGGCGTACATCGTTTTGGCAATCTTGCGGCGATCACTTCCTGTTCGAGAGGAACTGTGGCATTGCATGGGCGGCAGGTATCAGTGTGTCTGCATTGGGTTGGTCTATTGGCTCCGCCCCTGGCAGCTAAGCTACCCTCGGCTGCTCGCCGGCGGTGACCAATGTAGCAGTGTGTCTCCGGCGGCTGGCTTTGCGTCTTGTGTTTTGCTGCTATCAGCATCATGTGGCTACGGACGGAAGCTTGTCAGTCAACTTGGCTGGCACACATCAGCGCTTGGCCACCAAAAATAAGGTAGTAGAGGCCACAGGGCCGAGAGTGACACAGAGGCGAGCAGAGGTAGCTCGCGCGTCACTGTCGCTCTAAAGGCCGCCTGTTTGCAAGAACAAGTGCGTCCGAAACGCCAGAAACAACTTTTTGGATGTAGGTCGTCAGATGCAGATCCATCCGTCTGCTTATGATAACCAGTTAATTAGTTAACCACCGGCCTTAATCCGGGTTAATTGGGTACCTCCATTTTGTATGGCCAGGAGCCGCCAGCATCTCATGTGACGACATGCATGCCAGTGAGCAGTCATCATCTCATCTGATTATGTGCATCTTACTCGTATATCTTTGTTTCTTGCTAGTCCTCCTTGTACCCTTCTTTACTCTGGTGTGCACCTGGATCAGTATGTGATGTCATTGCTCAAGTATAATTATAGTGGCTGATTCGCTTTTTAATTGCAGAATTATACTGATGCAAAAGACCTGCATCAGAGATCGTCCATGGATAAGCTGCAACATCAGATTCATCCAGAATTTCAGCTATAGCAAAGCAACATGACGCACGTTCCTCCACTATTGCCTATATATTGGCAAATACAGATCCGTTGAGATCTCTTCTCTGAATTCTGAAAGGCATCCACTATCAGGTTGGCAAATGACAATGGACTGCCCTGAATCTGGCACCCAACAAACATATATATTTATATGGGCAAGATGAACCTGTTGCCAAATGCTGGCCAGATTAAGGAGCTAGCACAAGCGCGCACTATGTAGAATTATATGTACGCCTAGATCAAGATGAGTGCTCGCCAATTGTCAATGGCACTACTACAGCCACTTTGGGTCGTGGACGCAGTGCACACGTCAGGTCTGCTTGCTGTGCTTTACCGCCACTACCTATAAAAAACAAGTTTGGCCTGTAGAAAAGTGAAATTTTCAGGTACAAGGTAATTTGATTCTGTATGCAGATAATCAGGGTCAGAATTACAATACATTAATCCAAGCTTGGTTTACAACCATACACATCTTGACGCATGTCTGTTGTCGAATTTGCTTCAGTTTCAGAACACCTGTTGCCATTCTAACTCGTGGATGTTGCAGATTATTAATGGATCGACGGACGGCGGTGTAAGTGGCAAGCACGCAAGCTAGGTTCCGATGGACGGCATGGACATGCCAAGCTCCAGGTTCAGCGCAGAGCAGTGGTATCTTCCATGAGCTTGTTCCTCGTCCATCTCTGAAACTGATGCCTTTGGAGACAGAGAGTTGACACTGCCGGCGTCCTTTCTACCTGACGGGTTGGAGACGACAGAACCTGACGGGTTGGAGACGACAAGCACCACATGTCTGCTTCCAATCTCATCACAATCCTGAACCTGCCAAGGCATCGATCGATCGTCGAAATGTTTTCAGTATAAATAACTAATTTGTTCTTCCGATTCCAGGCAGAAATTAAAAAGGAACTAAAAACCAAAAGATGGAGTAGCAAACCATGTCGAAGAGGCTGGAGCGGCGCTTGCTGCTCTTCTTGGCGGCGCCGGCGCTGTTCTGCTGCCTGAGGAAGAACTTCTGCGCGTGGCTGGCCACCTGCGTGGGCGTCCTGGTGGTGACGAAGCCCCGAGAGATGCCACGCCAATCGCCCCTGCCCAGCCTCTCCAGCCCCACCAAGAACAGCCGGTGCTCCTCCTCGCTCCACGGGACCCCTTTCTTCCTCTCACGCAACGCCGCCGACCCGCGACCGCCGTCATCGGAGAGGTCGCCAACAGCAGAGCACTCGTCGATCGACGTCAGAAGCAAGCCCGATGGCGACGGCGACGGCGAAACAGGTAGCGGCCAGCACTGCAGGCTCAGGCAGCAGCAGTCCACGCTGTAGCTCATGTGCACCCCCGGCGCCGGAGCACTTGATGAAGAAGCGCCATGGAGCTGCACCCCGAACAGTCTGAGCCCTGCTGCTGCAGCGCCACCGCCGTTGCAGTGCATGGCGGCGACCTCCTCCCCTCTTTGGTGATGGCCTGGGGTGGCGATGCAGCAGGCTATTGAGCCATGGCCGTAGCTGCCACAGTGGGAGCATTTACTCGCCACGGCATGCATTGCATTGCCGTAGTATGAAGAACAAAAAAACGAAGGCTATCTGCCATCTCACTTCCCGGCAGAATTATATACGAGAATAAGAACAACTGTGCTGGTGTTGGCATATGCCAACAACGGCCGAGACAGCAATAATTGGAGCCGTCGTTTTCATATACTCCTACGTACCTAGTAGATTGGATTTTTGGATATACTCTTTATTATCTTATACATAAATATTCTTTTTTTTTTTCTTGGTGACTATACTGTCAATGCACTAATCTCCTGATTATGTTGGCTAATCACCAGTCTTATCTGCTCTAGGTACTCGATGTATCTTTTGATACACTGGTGCCACTGGTAAAGCAAAAGATTTGGGGTGAAGTGCTTGTCAGTCCATGATGGAGACAGGCATACACTCCGAAAATAACGGCGTTTTTATTCTGCGATTTATAGAAACTACTGTACATTTAAATGCAAATAAATTTGTTAAAAAACTAGAAAACTCATCTTTCCAATGATTTAATTATGTAATATAAATATTAAATTTTTAATATATAATGTGTGTATGCATTTTGGGACGGTGGGTACTTCCAATATAATTCTGTTTACTGTACATTCCATGACAAAACTCACTGTCCATGGTTTATTTGTGACCAAAGGAAAGTACATGTGTCCATCATGATTGTGGGCTTGTGTTTTTGTTTAATTGGGTCCATTCAGTAAGCTGCTGTCCATCTGATTTGGGACACCTACCTAATTGGTCACTAGAAAAAGTCTAGTGCAAATAGTACGTCTCTCATCCACTAAATCTGGATCAGGTACAGGCATGACATGGCCTGCAAGATTCAAGATCTCCTTTAGCCCCCAGCTTTGTCTAATCCAATAATGCTCAACGTGTAAAAAAAAAAAAAAAGACGGTTAATTATGGGGTCATATTTATCCTCCTCTCTCTCTCTCTCTCTTTTCGATCATATCTCGCATTACAAAATTTCTTATTGACATTATATTGGTAAAATAAAAACTGAATCCATACTTTTCTTAAGGTGAATAACAATGTCACAATTTCAATTAAAAAATGTAATAACAGTTTTTAAAAGAAAAAAAGGGATTGAGCCGCAGTTCTTTCGTTTATTGGGCTCATTTCTACACGTTCGTATGAAAGGCCCAATAAACCAGCATCCGCGCAAGAACAGTGAGCCTAGGCCCACAAATCCCGAGCCCGACCCGCCGCTTCTCAGTACCAACTCAAATGACAAAACTAGCCCCCGGCACAACACTGAGCCTACACCAGTAGTTACCTGCAACTCCTATACCCGTTTCCGTCATTTGTCAAATGGGATTTTTTTGATAAACTAATGAGCCTGTCCGTCGTCTGAAAACGGAAGGCAACCCCGGCGGCCGTACAGCGCAGTAGTGTCACCTCACCAAGCGGGAAGAAGCTCGCTGGCGGCTAGGGTTTTGCGGCCTCCTGCAGTGTGCGCAGTCCAAACCCTAGAGCATTCCATGGCGTGCTAGGCTTCGATCGAGTACCGCGGGTTGGGTGGGACTAGAGCAAGCGCCGTCCGGAAATGGGGTCGAGCAACCAATTCGATCTCCTTGGAGACGTCGACAACGACGACCCCGCCCACCTCCTCGCAGCCGCCGAGAAGAAGGCGGCCGCGGCGCCTAAGCCCGCGCCCGCGCCCGCGCCCGCGACGGCCAAGCTGCCCACCAAGCCTCCGCCGCCCGCGCAAGCTGGTGAGTCCATAGCGATACGCTTCAGGTGTTCTGTTTGGTGTTTTGTAGAAACCAACCGTTTTTTGAGATCCACGAATGCCGTCTCAAGCTCGGAGTTTTGATTATTCATGTCAAATTTCAATCCCCATGTTAGTATTCGCTGACGGTGGTATCACACGCTCATATGTGATTATTACAGTGAGGGAGGAAAGGAACTATGGTGCTCCACCGCGCGATGGTCCTGGGCGTGGTGGTCCACGACGTGGAAGAGGCGGCCGTGGTGGCAGGACCGGCCCGAGGCGAGATTTTGGCGATGCTGATGCCAACGGCTTTGAGGGAGGGTATGGTGGTGGTGGCGGCGGCGGCTTTGGAGACGGTGGAGTTGCTCGCGGTGAAAATGGTGAGGGGAGGCAGGCAGAGAGGGGCCGTGGGCCGCGCCAGCCTTACCGTGGAGGTGGGCGCCGTGGTGGGTATACCGATGGGCAGGCTGGGGATGAGTTCGGACGCCCTCGCCGGGCATACGAGCGCCACAGCGGCACTGGTCGTGGCTACGAGATGAAGCGTGAAGGGGCTGGGCGAGGGAACTGGGGAACTGCGGCTGATGAAAGTCTTGCACAGTTAAGATTGTTGCAGTCTTCAGTATGTGGTTTCGTGAACCATTTTTTTAAGTTACTACGATGGATGTGTAGAGTTTTGACCTTTCAGTGTGTGGCTTATAGGGACACTGCGGATGCTGTTAATCCTGAGGAGACTGCTGCTGTGGTGGAGGACGAGAAGAAATCTGAAGACACACCACAGTCTGAGGTCGAGAAGGACAAGGAGGGTGTGGAGAATGGAGAGGAAGAAAAGGAACCTGAGGATAAGGTATCTTTCTGATTTGTACTGTGAGACTCCTGCTACATCACACCACTTTGCAATGTGCATGGTTGTAGTATGGCTTGAGCACTCTGTAAGCGGTGATGGTAGCACTCTTGAACATGCTGAGCACCACCTGTGATTTTAGATATTATTATGACATTTATTACAATGTTCTGTACATTTGTTTATATATCTGTAAAAAATGCAGAGTAGATTGGTGGAAATATTTTGTGATTCTTTTAGTTTGTCAAACCTTGCTCGGTAGTCTAGTTATTTATTTTTATATTTCTTGCTTGAATATGAGTGTTGCTGTGCCAACATGGGGCTGACATAACCTTCATGGTGATTGTATTGTTTTTGTATTTTAAGCCCTCTTCTGCTTTTCAATCCATTAGTTTTGTTCAATTCTGCCGAATGTGATGGTCCTCTATTAGAATGAATGCATCACTATTCTTTCTCTGTCAGTCAGTCAGTTTTACAGTTATGCAAAATTTCAGTCCACAATATGCTAAGTGCTTGCAAGTTTTGGCTCCAAGATTTGATTTGGGATATTTGTGTTTCTTATAAAACAAGTGTGAGTATTTGATTATGATAGTAGTACCATTACTCTCTCATTCTCCTTTTCCCCTGTGGCTGGTTTTATTGAATCTTCGTGCCTCTGTAATCCAACTTCTCTAGGCCTTTCAGGTGCTTTTGTATGGATACCACTCTATGTTTGCTATATTCTTGTTACTGATATTTCATACCTGCGTGCTTACTGGAATTAAGTTGGGATGCCATTTTTTCCATCAAAATTGAGTAGTTTGTGAAATAGTGTTTGGTCCAACCATGATGCAGGAGATGACTTTGGAGGAATATGAAAAGGTACTGGAGGAAAAACGAAAAGCTTTACTGGCCGTTAAGGCTGAGGAGAGAAAAGTTGAAATTGACAAGGATCTGCAGTCCATGAAACAATTGTTAGTTAAAAAGGATGCTGATGAAGTGTTTATCAAGCTGGTATGTTATGTTGTGTGCATAATGCTCTTTCGTTTACCTGTTGGTCACAGTCGATTTTGATTTTCATCCAAACGTTTACCCAAACAATTGTAGGGCTCTGACAAGGACTTGAAAAAGAAAGAAAATGCTGAAAGAGAAGAACGAGCCAAGAAGGTATCTGATATTTCCACCTTGTTACACTTCAGTCTGAGAGTTGCTGTTGTTTTGCTAACTGTTATATCTGTTTCCTGTATCCCTTGTTCCTGCCTCTCTGAAGTCCCTGAGCATCAACGAATTCTTGAAGCCAGCTGAAGGTGAGAGGTACTATAACCCCAGTAGCCGTGGCCGCGGCCGCGGTAGGGGTCGTGAGCATGGGGGGTTCCGTGGTGGTTACAACGGTGGTTATCAGGGACCAGCTGCTGCTCCAGCCATCGAAGACCAGGCTCAGTTCCCTGCCCTGGCTTAAGCACAGCTCAGTTTACGCCTGAGTTCGCTCAAGATCCATGTCAATGCTGTTGAGTCTCCTCTGCGTGAGTCTCACTACTATTCTTGCTGCTGCTGCATGTTTACGGCCGCGTCGTGTCGAGTTGTGTCGTGTGTCCCCAAATGCTGCATGTTTAGGGCCGCGTGGGATTATGTGTCTCCCTGTGTGTTGACTGACGAGTTGTGTCGTGTTTCTCCCTTTTGCTAGTGCCTTGAACATTTTGCATCGATCCTGTAATGATTTCCACTGCCGCAGCCATCTCGTGCTCTAAAACCGTTTAGGGACCTTTATTTTTTTTCTTGATATAGTAGTATACTACTGCTATACGTATATCGTGAAGAGACGAGCTTCCTCATTTGAAGTGCTTACGTACTTTCTTAATCCATCCATGTCCACAAGTCTAAACATACATGCACTTTTGCATTATATTGTAATAATAAAGAAATACCTTTTTTATTTCGTGCCTGGGCATGCCACACTCCACATGCTCACTTGACACCGTGACCAAAGACATGACATGTAAGCCATCTTGTTAAAAAAAAAAAGACATGTAAGCCAGTGCAGGTATTTATCTTATTTTAAATTATTATAATGCCCCTTCGTACTCTTATCTATGCTGGTATCTATGTATAAGAACCTTTCTGATACACATGTAAATAAGTATGGTCGGAGCTCTAGAAAGTTCTCATAAACAAACAAATTAAAAAAAATCTAAATGTTTCATGTGGGCCCCAGAAAAAAAAAATGATTTAACGATTGGAAATTAGTTCTATAAAAGAGAGTACGAGTTATCAAGTACCTTCACCTCCTTCCCCAAAGAATTTCAATTCAACAATGTTAATTGCACAAAACAACTTGTATAACTTTTATCATAAAATATTATCCGAACCATGCCATCTTCTTTGTTATTGATCAAAAACATTATATTGCTTCAATGAACAAATTCGTGCTAGAAGGTACATAGGCATATTCCAAAATAGATGCTAAAGCAAAATAGAGATAAGATGTTGACATAAGCATCAATTACTCCTAAGATAACTATAAGACTTATGCTTTCAAAATTCACTTGTGTCATTCAGTTAGTTTTGATCTGTGAAATAACAAACATTATGAAATTATATTTCTTAGGTCCAAAAGAAGATAATATACTATGTGTGTCTCGTAAATCCCATATCTGAATGGAGAAGAGCAACATAAGGTACAATGCTAAAAAGAGATAAGGCAATGGGATAAGGCTAATAGTTACCTCAGTGCTATCTCCACCTACTCAACCAACTACAAACTCCATAGGGTGACTTGGATTATAACGAATCTCATTACAATGCTTATTCTTCTGGTTATGTTCTTTGACAATGATAGAATAAACATTGAGGATTTGAGTACCACTTAAAAATAAAGAAATATTTGTTGGGGGAGGTCGTTAGCCTTATCACCCCACGGTTCGGTTTGAAGGCACCGAAAGGTTTCATTTCGGTTTTGTTCAACCGAAGTTGCATGATAATGTGCAATGGACGGCCGAGGCTGTGATTGTCGGTTCATCGACCGAGAACATCCACCAATAAAATCTATCTTACAACCATCATACATTTTGTATTTCTATAAAAATTAAAATTCTTAATGAAATACTCCATCCGTCCTAGAAAACATGCAATTCTCACATTCTGAGAAGTCAAACATAGTGAACTTTGACTAAGATTGTCACAGACCGGATCGATTATGGCGGTCGGTGACACGAACGGCGGCGAACTTCGACAACAGGGGAAGAGGGAGGAGGCGGCGGGAGGCGATGGTGCTAGGGGCGGTTGGGAAGGAGGAAGGGAGGGAGGGAGGAGATGGTGGCGTGGTGGCGGCGGGCAAGCGGCGGCGCGCGTGGGTGGCGGGTGCGACGGGCGTGCGAGAGGAGGAGGAGCGAGGGAAGCACGAGATTATTTCTTTATTGTTTGTCTCCCCAAGAGATTACAAACACTTACTTATATAGCCCTCCTAGTGAGACTTGTAATTCTCTCTAAAAGTTTTCTTATATGGTTGGAATACCTTTTACAAGCAATTATATTTATTTCCTAATAAGGGTTTTCCTTATAGAATTGGAATATCCCTTGCACACCAAAAAGTCCTAAAATAATCATATCTTGACGACGAAGTTTAAAAAACAGAAATGATAATGACGTGGCGGTGGCGGCGCCCCCCCCTCTATTGGGTCGGCGTCGCCGGTTGGGCTGCCCTAGACCGATCTTGACGGGCCCAATTACGGCACGTGACAAAGATTATATGAAAAACACTAATACTTATGAGACAAAATAAGTACCGTTAGATTAGTTATGAAATATATTTTCATAATAAATTTATTTTAAGATATAAATATTAATATTTTTTTGCTATAAATTTGGTTAAAGTTGACATAGTTTGACTGGCATGTTTTCTATAATTGTATGTTTTTTTGACAGACGGAGTACATTTTTGAGTCTTTGATTTAGCAATGTATCCCCAAAATGGTTTCCAGAAATAAAAAAAGCATCTAAAGACATTGCATGCTCAAAATTATATTTTATTTTTTGAATTAAAATTAAAACATTCAGAACAAATCCGATTTTTTCATGCATGCTAAAGATACTGCACACGTCTGATTCAAGATAATCTTAGAAATTTAACAAAAAAAGGAAAGACTGGTCTGAAATCGACCGCTCGTTCTCCTTCTAGCAGGGGACCTTTTTTTTTACAACATATATAGTAGTATGGCCGGACGGACGTCTGATTCGTAACGTGCACGTTTATTGAGTCCGTCTAGCAGTTCGTAATACTTTTTTTTTTTTAGATTACACAAGTACAACGCAGACGCTCAACACGCACGCACACTCACCCCTATGAACACACGCACGCAAACCCTACCCCTATGAGCACCTTCGAAGGACCGAGCGGCAAATCTTGAAGTTCGAAGTCACCACCGGGCGCCGCCGCTATCGGGGGGACGTCGCCTACCACTTAATGCATAATTTGGAGAATCCCGAAATAAATTCGGGATAAATTGTCGCACCCGGGATTTGAACCCCGGGTGGGAGCCCCTAACCCAATGGTCTTTACCATTGAGCCATGAGCCCCTTGACAGTTCGTAATACTTGGGCCCCATTGAGCATGGTTGCACTTCTCACCATCGGCTTCTAAAGCCATTTGAAGTGGTTTTGTGTTAAACGGGCCAGGTAAAGACAAGTTGTTTATCAAGAAGCCCATTAAGTTTAAGATCTTGTTGAGTTGTACAATTAATTTTGTCTTCAATTAAAATGAGGACAGATTACAAATTTGTTGGCTTGTTGAAGAAGCCGTGTGTCTCAAGGGTATACCTGAACACAAGGGCTCTCATGTCGGTGCGCCGCCCAGATTCATTAGCAACAGCCACTTGAATTCGCTTGAGCACCCTCTTCTCCGTAAGATGGTAGAGCACCACTGAAAGATCCGCCATGTCTCCCAGAACAATCACCTGGTCGTCATACGACGCACTAGCGCCCATAGCCCAGCAGCATGGATATGACGACGACGACAGGGCTGACAGGTCGATCCGGTGGCGGCAGGTCCAGCTCTCGTCGCTGTCGTAGTCCTCCAGCACCCACAGGTCCATGCCATCGGGGCGGGTGTCTAGTGCCATGGCCAGCCTCTCGTCCATCTCCAGCAGGGACGCGACCATGGGCGTTTCACCGGCGTTGGCCCCTAATTTGGCCAAGGGCGGGGGGCGCGACATGGTCCGCCGGAACGTCTCGGACACGGTGTCGAACGCCAGGATCTTGTCCGTGTTCCTCACCTCGGGGTGGGCGAGCCAGTGAAGCTTGCCGTGATAATCAAGACAGTGGTCTGTCATTAACATGGCTGGGCTCAAGACATAGACGGTGGCGAGCGCCGGTCCTAGTCGTCGGTAGGTCTCCATCTCGAGTGAGCCGACGTAGTGCGACGCCGGCCCGCTCAGGTCCCTCCTGGTGTCGTTGGCGAGAAACAGGAGCCGGTGCTCACCGGACGGCCGGTGGAGGTACAGGCCGCACAGCAGCGTCAGCCCGTTGCCGTGCGGCACCGCCACGGCGGACCACTGCTGGGTCACCGGGCTGTAGACCCAGAGATGCCTGCCAGCCATGCCAAGGCCCCGGTCCCTCTCGAACAGCAGGAGATCGCCGCAAGAACCCATCAGCGTGTACTCGGACTTGCCGTCGTTGGGGGTACCCGGGGCGGAGACACCGGCGGCTGGCCTCGTCGAGGGTGTCCAGCGGGACGGTGTGCAGCACGCCGTTGGCACCATGGCGTTGCACGACCAGCTCCAGGGGCCGGCGCCAGGACCGGGAGTAGGCCGCTACGAACAACGGGCTGCTTGCGATGCCGCGCCATGCCCTGCAGACGGCGCGGCACCGGAGCACGGACGCGCACGGGAGGCGCAGCAGAATCTCCGACACCACGTCGTCGTTCAAAGAGGACGTCGCTTCAATCGCCGGCGCCGATGACGCCATGTGAGATCCCGACCCGATCAGATCCGATCCCTGCTTTTCGAGTATATCCCAGACTGGGATATATCTGGCGTTCACGCCCACGTCAAGTCAAAGTCTCCATCTATATATGATCTCATTGCCGTCGTCCACGTCTACAAGTGAAAGTCATGTACAACTCCATCTCAGTATTGGAGTATCTTCGTTCGGTTCGGATTCATTCGCAAAAAACAAAAACCCAGTTCGGATTCATCTCATATCACTGTTTAGTACTCCCTCCGTTTCACAAAACATGCAATTCTTACTCCTTCCGTCCCATGCTGACCGACGTTTTTGACTTTTGAACTTCATGTTTTGACCATCCGTCTTATTCAAAATATTTATGCAAATCAGAAAATAAATTAATCAATATTCAAGTATCTTTATTGATAAAATAAGTCGTAACAAAATAAATTATATTTATACAAAAAATTTGAATAAGACGAAGCATCGAATAAGATGGCGCGGAATCGGGGTGACAAAGTCGATTGGGACGGAGGGAGTACATATTAAGAAGTCAAACATCGCGAACTTTGGCCAAATTTATATGAAAAAGTACTAACATATATGAGACAAAATAAGTATCTTTATATTTGTTATGAAATATATATATATTTTTTCATAACAAATTAATTTCAAAACATAAATGCTAATAGTTTTTGCTAGAAACTTGGTCAAAGATGAAATAGTTTGACTAAGACGCTTCCCACGATTTAATGTTTTTTAGAATGGAGGGAGTATAAGGCTGTGTTGTCGGGAGCCACTCTTGACTGGTCAAACGTAGACCTCCTGACGACCGTCCGACAGAAAGAACTTATATTCCTGACAAGCTGTTCCTGTTGGTGAATTCCAGACGGCCAGCCCATAAGCAAATACATTCCATACGGTTTTTGGGCCTTTCCTGATGGTTTGTGGCCATTAGGAAAAATTCCTAGTCTGGTAAGTCCAAAACCGGACAAACCACTTCTCTCAAAATTTTAAACCGTGCACTTTTTGTTTTGAAGACGGTTTTGTCTTTTTTTTTTTTTTTTATTTATTTCGGTTCAATATTTGAATAATCATAGTATATCTTAGAAAAAAATCAATTTTATTGGAATCCGATCACCACAATGGAATCCACATGACGTCCTAACTTAGTAGGGTCTTAGAGATAAACATGAACTTGTACATGAACATAGATGGTCTATGATGAGAATATTAATCCTAAAGATTGGACCAATTTTCCTATCTGAAAATCTGTATACAACATGCATTTTGAATGTTAACATTATTTATGGAAAAAATAAATTATCTGTGACTTGAGATGCTTGCTGCTCGGTGGTCAGTGCTTCCATTTGCATGGTCAACGATGCATGCAATGTAACTATGGTAAGATGGAAGCCTGAAGTTGACCTGATGTGAATCCGAGATCAAGCAAAAACTAAGCTCATGCAAAAATCAACAGCAAAGTACATGAGTAATCTGAGTCCTTTAGAAAGCCTTTTGATTCAATCAATAGCTCAACACATGACTGAAAGCTAACACATGACTGAAAAATTCAGTCATGTGTTGAGCTATTGATTGAATCAAAAGGCTTTCTAAAGCACATGACTGAATCAGTCGACACTTGATCGAAAGCATACATTTGACCTTGGAAAGCCTTTTTTTGATTCATGTGGCTACTGAATGAACCAACCTGAAGAGGGTCACCTTCCAGGAGGACGCCTGTCGCCGGTCATGGCTGCCCCTGAAGATGAGCGTAATGACCCGCCACTGAAGTCTGAAGACGGCTACTTTTGCCAATGGCCACAATCAATGGAGACACTCGTGGTTTTGAGGTCCAGATTGGACAATGACTTTCTAAATCATCCAGCAAAATCAATTGTCCCCTCCAAGGACAAGCGATGTGCAGACTGGAAAACTGGATTTGGAATAATCAACTAGGAACAACACCCCCACAAATATAATTACTCACAACATGAATATACCCACAACTAGCATACCTGTAATTCCACTAATAGCTAGACATGCCCATCGATCACTGCTCTGCCTCCATCTCTATGGGAAACCACAAGAAAATTTCTCCATCATGTGCAGAAATGAATGGGAGAAAACTCACCTGCCAAGCGACATTGGATTTTCTCTAGCAAATGGCGGGGTGAAAACCCAGGCGGCCACATGCCGCGATCAACTTAGAGGCGCCGCGAGCGTGTAGCGTCGAGCCGATGCGGGGCACGCGACCGCGAGTTGCACGCGCTCTGCGCCGTGGAGACATGGAGGAGTAGACGTGAGCGTCCGATGTTATTTATCCTTTCCTCCGATCCGGCATCGAATGAACATACGTGTTCTGAAACCAATATATATAGATAGATATGCATGCTTACTGACAGAGTATGAAGGAATCATGCTGACACACAGGATAAGCAGGCAGGAGAGGAGCACCCTTGGCCTTCGAAACAATGTTGACCTGACCAGCGAGACTGACTGCCAAAACGAATTCAGCTCGAATGTTTCAGTAGAGCAGATAAGATCAGCTTCGCTTAAAAAGAAAAGGCCCCGGGATGCCAGGTGTATTTGTATTGCCAGTTTTGGTTCCAAAGGAAAAAGAAAGTAAAAGAAAAGCAGCACAACAGCGCAATCTGAAAATCCCCGCTGTCTCCAAATGGACTACTTGACCACCGCTGAAACTGCCATCACAATACATGGAACAATACATGGAGTTTGGGGGTGCACATGCACTGAACTGTAGCTAGTACTATATGAGTATATCGGGCGGTCTCTACGTAGCCACAGGGGCGCTCAGTAACTTGCACAGCTTGATATCGGTTGCTGTCGAAACAACAAACTCATGGTTTGCCTGGCACCATCTGGCCTCCAAAGAGCTTGAGGTATCATCAAATAGCTTGACTCGCTAACAAAATATAAGATGAGAGGTCGAGTAATCACTTCATAGTCCATACCGATAAGCAATTACTTGACAACGCAACAAAACTTTTTGTACCTTTTTACCATCAACAGTCCAGCAATCGGTTCCACCACCGACATCAGTAGTTAAGATCAGATCATGTTCAGCAGACCATGACAAACTAGTTACACCTATATATTCAAATACACAAGATCAATGTTTATCTTTATATATCACAGGGTATATAAATGGTTCAGTTTTAGGAAAATAAACAGAGAATATTTTGAAGACATACCTCTTTTAGGTCCAAATTTGAAAAATGGTTCATTCAACCCCAAGAAGTTATTCTTTGTTATGCCTAAATCCCATACCTGTGGGAAGAAGGTAATAATGTAAGAATGCCAGAAAGAATACATCAATACAGATCAAATACAAACTCTCATCCCGGGATTCCAAGAGATAGTTTCAGCTGCTTGGTTAGAGCCATGTGCAGCTGCTAACTCAGTACTCAGCTCAGCTAATTTGTGCGAAATTTAAAAGTCTTAGAGGAGGTCAGGGCCTTGTTTACCCCTGAACAAAATTTTAGAAGCATCATCAAAGATCATCTTCTCAGGCTACTTAGAATGCAGCAGATATATTGTGAGACAGAGATACACAGAGAAACTAGTAAAGTTTGGTGATGAAAATACCAAGTTCTTCCATGCTAGAGCTACTGAAAGATATAGACAGAATTATATTGACCAAATCAGTGCAAAGCGATGACAGGCAAGTGACTGATCATGCTGCTAAGGCAGCTCTCTTCTGGCAAGAATTCAAGGGAAGGATGGGAGTCACCCAGAGACCACAAATGGTTTTCAATCAGGACGGTTTAATACAGCCACAGGACCTGGATATTTTGGTCTTGCCTTCGAACAGGAACTGGTATTAAAGAGCTGACCATCGATAAAGCCCCTAGGCCCTGATGGCTCTAGTGGCCTCTTCATCAAGAAGTGTTGGCCTACTATTAAGGAGGATTTGTAAACTCTAAGTACCATTTCTTTCATCATAATGCCAACCTCAGATGCATCAACAGTTCCTACATAACGTTGGTACCCAAGAAGAAACCCCTGAGAGAGTTTGTGACTTTTGGGCTATTTCTCTACTCAACTCAGCCATGAAATTTTTGAACAAAATACTTGCTAATAGACTGCAAAAAGTGATCCTCAGAGTTTTGCATAGAAATCAGTATGGTTCCCTCCAGAGTAGATCTACAGGATTGTTTGGCCTAGGCTTTCGAGTATATTCATCAATGCCATCATTCAAGAAGGGAAATTGTTCTATTAAAGCTGGACTTTGCCAAAGCTTTTGATACAGTGGAGCATGAAGCCATTCTTCAAATACTAGCAGCCATGGGCTTAATGGAGAAATGGATTATATGGATCACATACTTACTACAGGAACATCATCAGTCCTACTAAATGGTGTGCCAGGCAAAGATTTTGAATGCAATAGTCCTCTCTCACCACTTTTTTTTGTCCTGACATCAGATCTCCAACAAAGTATAATTAACAAGGCTTATCAAATGGGTTTGCTTGTTCTGCCTATTCGTGGAAGGGATATTGATAATTTCCCAATTATCCAATATGCAGATGATACCCCTCCTCTTCTTGCAAGCAGGCGCTAGGCAATTGTTCTGCATCAAAGCACTTTTGAACTCTTTTGCAGCAGCAACAGGATTGTCAGTAAACTACAGCAAGCCATGTCTTATCCCACTCAATGTACCAGCAGACAAAGTGCTACTTTCGACAGGAGTTTTAGGTTGCTTTTAGGGGGAGCTTCCCTTTACCTACATAGGCCTGCCATTGGGCACCAAAAGCCACTGGTCAAGTATTTTGCACCGCTCATTGTAGGGTCGAGAGAAGGCTTTCATATTCCAAAAAGGAAAACGGAGGCCTTGGAGTCAAAAATCTAGATCTGCAGAATGATGCTATCCTAGTCAAACAATTAGCAAAATTCTACAAGGCAGATGTGCTCTGGCCTCTGGGTACACTAAATATGGTCCACTTGTTACACTTGGAAAGTGCCTAATCTTGTTTCACCGAGAGGATCATACTGGTGGAAGCATCTCCTCAGCCTCAACAATGTTTTCAGAGGGATTACTACTTGTTCAGCAGGTATTGGGGACACGGTCAGTTTATGGGATGACAACTACCATGACCAACCACTTGCCTTGAAGTTTCCAATGCTACACACATACGCTAGGCAGTCCACACTATCACTGAAAAAAGGTTGTCAAGCAGCAAAGCCCCTGGACCTCTTCAGGCTACCGCTTAGTCGAGCAGCCTATGGCGAGTTCATTTTGTTCAAGCAGTTCCTCTTGGATCAGTATCTCTCTAACCATCAGGATGTGTGAACCATCATTTGGGGTCCTCTCTACTCCTCAAGAAAGTTCTATAAACAGAATTTTAAAGGGCTCACACCGCCGTGACCCCTTCAGTGGATTTGGAAATCAAAATGCATGCCAAAAATCAAATTCTTTGCTTGGTTGATGCTCAATGACATATTGAACACCAGGAACATGTTTTGGCGACGACACAAACACTTGGATGAAGATATAACTATGTGCTATGCCTAGATGCCGTTGAAGAGACAGTTTTGCACCTTTTCTTTGATTCCTCATCCAGTGTCTCTTGCTAAAGGATGGAAGAATCACCAAATAGGGTGAGAGTAAAGAGGTGCTTACCTTAATTGTGTCTGATGATTGACCAAGTGATGAAACTGCAAATTGTAGTGGGTTTTGTGGACTCCAATGCACTTCAGTGCAGTAATCATTTTATCCTCAAACCTGTTTAGAAGAAGATATTAATAGTTACTAAGTTCATGAGGTACACATACTGGTTTAACCAATTAAGAGATGATGATTTGCTAACAGAAAATAAGGCACACTACTAACCTCAACACAGGTCTCTTGCCTCTAATGTCCCAAATTGCTATATTGTGTAATAAAAATTATCACAGGTTAGTTGGTAAGCAACAATATTAAAATTTTATCACAGTTAGAGGAGGGAACCCAAAACAACTTACTTGTAGTTCCTGAATCAGAAGTAGAGGCAAGCATGGCAGGATATTGAGGATGCCACTCCAAGAAGGTTACTTGAGCAATCTTTGCCTTCTCTGAACTGTCTGCAAACTAAACATGGAAGAAAATAATAAATTGAGATCTGAGACAGAATGTATTATGTGGCTGAATCATAAAACTTTTTGTTCAGTGTTTATCACAAACCTCATATTTACTGGTGGAATCTCTAACAGGATAATCAATGTGATAGATGCTCAACCTGTCAGCGTTACCAGCTGCAGCAAGCATATTTGGATACTGATTGTTAAATGCAAGGCCACGGACCTGAAAGAATTTACCAATCCTAAGAAAGTTAATTGTGACCTAACATATAAATTTCAGCAAGAAAGTTAATTTGAGGAGCAGCATCATGCAATAAGACATGCTGGCTTCATAACCTGGGGGCAGAACTTTCCATTTCAAAATAAGACCTCAGGAATTGTCATCGGCTCATTCATTGCCAACCGTATCTGTATGGCAAGTGAAGCTCAGGAACTATCAAGATGCTAGCTAGCTAGGGAAGCAGTCTAGGTGTTTTTTTTTCCCAAAAATATAGCTGGATATGGGAAGCAGTTCAAGTGGGCCACGGGATTTGAAAAATATAGCTGGATATGGGAAGCAGTTCAAGTGGGCCACGGGATTTGTAACAAATGTTGTGGGTGAGGCATACTTGTGGTATAGGAACACTAGATGGTAAGCACATGCTCTCATTGATCACTACCCAAGGTAACATTCATGTAAATAAGAAATTCAGAAGTCTAGAACTTTTTAAAACTAAAACTTGAATGAATCTAGAATTGAGAGCTGGTTACAGTGAAACTGAAATTAACTTTTGATATATACGAGATTCCTAAATGAGAACTATTACATCCAAGCAAGTGGAGTTTCTTGTAGCCTGGTACCTACACTACATGGTCAAACTCATGATGTCGAAAATTTCAAGCTATATGTAGCGCAACAAATTTCAGTGAATGCTAAAGCAGTATATATCAAATCAATAAATGAGAGGAACTTTATGAGACAATAAAAAACCATGCAGAAGGAAAAATAGAGGCCACGAGGGTGATAAGAGAAAACATAAAACCACTTGAAACCAAAGTGTCTCAAGATTTATGTGAAGACAAAAAAACATAGAAGACATGATGGCGAATTGAGTTTAAGAATTTCCGTCAATCACGATAGGGATGCTATTGGGTACACATTACCCACACAAGCCTGCACACAGTATTTGATAGGAACAGTGTAAATACAAACGTGGTTATTAGAAATGAAAGAAAACCTCTAGAAACAAGAAAATTTGAAAGTGGTAAAACTCACCGGTCCTTCAAGGTCAGTAATCGTGAGTAAGATGGGTCCGTCTTCCCTTGATCTCTGCTCAACTAATGCAGCAGGCTTCATGTTTACATACTCCCAATCTGCAATGTCATCACTGCAATTGCCTTCCACCATCTGCCACCCAAATTCTTCATCCATTTGGTTCATGTATATATCTTCCATATCTTTGAACATCTTTGAAGCATTTTTGTTTCTATACATGATACAATCAATGTGAAATCATGTAAAAACTTAAAACAGCTAAATAACTAAATCATCATCTCTCAAATAGTCTTGGTATGAACATGATAATCAATGTGATAGATGCTCAACCTGTCAGCGTTACCAGCTGCAGCAAGCATTTTGGTTGGCTCCCCAAAGAACCCGCTGGGCGAGAGGGCCTGCATGCATAAACAAAATGGTATGATCAACTATTTAACAAAGAAACATAGGAAGGGTGTTGATGGCACAATATATAAAACACATACACAATATAGGAGTTGCTAAAATTCAGAGGCATGATTTTGAAGGTTTTTTTTTTTTAGAAACCGGGTTAATATTTCATTGATGTTTATGATGATTACAGTTCAAGTTACAAAGACTCCCTTTGAAGAAAAAAAGAAATTACAATCTAGTCCTTGTAAACAACTCCCGGTGTTCCTTGCCATCGAGGACCGGAATTCGGATCTTGAGGCCGGTCTCCTCCCCGGCTAAGAAACAAAGTTTGAAGATGCCGTCTTGAGCAGCACATCATCTGACATGCTTTGTAGTCGCTGAACGATCCGGCTGTTGAAGATGGCCAACGACCATCGCATCGTCGGGCCATGAAGAACCTGACGCCCCAAGAACGCCAGAAGCTCCAATCCACCGAACGACGGAGAACCCAGAAGGGAACTGGAACCACCAGAGGTGGGAGAAGAACTCAACCCGATTTCTCATGGTAGGAGTAAGATACACACCTCACAGAAGCAACTCTGACACCCACATCAACAACGCCAGCGTCAGAGATGCTCTGGAGGGACAAAAGAACCGGTAGCACAAACTCTAAGCCACTGATAAGAGCACCAAGCCTCCTCCGAACAGGAGCCATTTCGTAGGTCACGGAATCGATGTTGCCATTGACATGAAGACCACAGACAAACCAAAGAAGCGCACAGAAAAGTCCAGCATCGACGCAGATGAAAAAAGCGAAGAAAATATTGTCGATGCCAAACCTCCTGCAGATGCCACACGCCGCCGGACCACCACCAGAACCCACCAACCAACGCCACAGCCTCCATCAGAGCAGCTTGGGATGAACTCCAACCCTAACCCTAACCACAAGCATAATCTAAAAAGCAAGGGTATATACAACGGCCATCGATTCCGCGACACCTCCCCATTTCCGGCACCAGAGCGGCGACCGAAAACGAGGAGGAATCGACGGAGTCGACGCCGGAAATTGGGAATCGCCTGAGAGTCGCTCGCGATTTACTGTAGAATGGGGAAAGAAGAAGAGTCTAGCGATTTTGAAGGGTTTTTTCAGATGATGAATGTGAGTCGCCCTATCAAGGTCTTCAGGGGAAAGAGAAGATGGAAGCGGCGGAGAGAGGGGTAAGAAGGGGCAAATCAAGGCCACAAATCAAGGCCACCTGCAGCGGTCCCCACCTGCAGCGGTCCTCTTGCTCCGCACCAATCGCTCGCTCTCCCACGGCCCCCGTCGTTGCAGGATGTGAAATTCCCTCCCCCTCCCTCCAGGTGGCAACTGCACCAAACCAATCGGCCCTCTCGCTCCGCCCCAATCGCTCGCTCTCCTCTCCCACGGCCCCGCTGCCGTCGTTGCAGGATGTGAAATTCCCTCCCTCCCTCCATGTGACAAATGCACCAAATCGAAATCTCAAAGGCAGGGGACTCACTTGACAGGGCTCCATACGTAAAACGCCGCCTTCGAAGCCGGCGGCGAGGAGGCCCGCCCTGTACGCCGATGAGTTGCGGGACAACGCTAGCCTTACCAAATCCTCACATGCGAGAGGGATGGTTGGGATGCGGGTGACGAGCTTAAGGTACCTCCCGTCGTGTGACACGGCGGCTTCCCATAGAGCCGCGAACTCGTCGAACCCCCACCCGGCCTTCGGCGCGGCCGCGAGCATCTGGCTGGGCGGACATGTGGCTAGGGTTGACGGTTGCTTCTGCTGCAGCGAATACAGAATCTCCGCCATGGCGCGTGGCGGAGGAGGTGTGACACGCCGAGCGGCGGCGGCGTGCCAGGCGTTGGCCGGTGGGGTGGCGCGGGGACGGGGAGCGGGCGTGGCGTGGCCGGGCGGGAGCGCGAGCAAGAAGAAGCCAGCCGAGCGGGAGGGAAAAAAAATTTGGGGTGCGGATGGCGTGGTGCGGATGTCCAGTTAAATCATGACGCGTAGACGACTCAGCGATGGCTCACGATCAAACTCCTCGGCTCGTTCCCCTGCTGGCTGGCGTTGGCTCACAGCCACGCAGCCGCAAGCTAGTAGGGTGGAATCTGGCTCCAAAACTCAAGCCGGCTTTGGAAAAGCGCCATAAAAACACGGGATAAGTCAAGATCACACAAATGTAAGTTTTTTCTGAACCCGAGATGCTATGCTCCAAATGGTGATGACCATGCGGCCGAAGTGAATTCCTCGTGCACCAGCTGTAATGAAGCTGGCCATCAATCGTGATTCTTTATTCTTTATTATTAATACAGTAGAACAAATTCGTCCTATGCTCCCAACCTAGCTCGTTTTGTATGAGTATTATATACAGATGATAACGTGAATATGCAGTGTGATGAGATGTCTCAGTCTGTGCTTATATCCATACATGCCATGAAGCAGAACATAAACAATACTCTCCGTTCTAAATTATAATTCCGTTTGACTTTTTCAACCCTAAGTTTGAACACTCGTCTTATTCAAAAAAAAAAATTGTGCAAACATAGTCAAAATTAAATCATTCTTAAGGACATTTGGTTAATAAAGCATGCCACAACAAAAGCAGTGATATTTTACACAATTTTTTGAAGGAAAAAAGTCTATTTTTGACCATCCAACTCTTGCCACGAGTTTGGTTTCGACCATCAAACTTAAAAACCGGGTACTCCCTCCGTATTGAAATAAAAGTCGTTTTGGAAAAGGTTTGGGTCAAACATTGGGAATATAAATGGTGAATAATTTTTAAGTCATTGAGTTTAGAAATGTGAAAATCATATAAATAGATTTGTCTTGAAAATTACTTTCAAAAAAAATATACATATATAAATTTTCAATAAATATTTTTATAGAAAAAAGAAGTCAAAGTAGTGTTTTGGAGACCGTGTCGCTGTCCTAAACTACTTCTATTTCAATATGGAGGGAGTATCTTTGACCATCCAACTATCAAAACCATTCAAATTTGGCCATCAGTGCTTTTTTGATGAGTGATTTTAAATTTTTTATGTATATTTTAGTCCTTAGATCTTAAAATGATCATTACTTTTTGCCTGTAACTCTAATTTATGTGATTCTAGCGGTCACACATTGAGAATTATTTTTTAAAATATTCTTTATAATATATCATGGCTATTTGTTATATTATTCTATGTTCTTGGGTAAAAAAAACAACAGTATAAGAAAAGTAAAATAAATAGTTCCAAAATAACATGAACAACATTTAAAAGATAAAGCTCATTGTTACGAACTCATGACCATAAGAAAAACTTAAATCACAGATACGAGAGAAAAATAGTAATCATTTTAAGATCAAAGGGCGAAAATGTAAATAACATGGTGTTTGGATCTTAAATTAATTATTATTTTTTTATCGTATCTCAATTTAAATAATTCTTACAATCAGGCGTTCATAGCGGTGAGCTTTATCTTTTAAAATGTTGTTCATACTATTTTGTAATTGTTTGGTTTACTTTTCTTATATTATTGTTTTTACACAACAACATAATATAACAAACAGTGAACAGTGATAACATGTATAGTATTAAAAATATTTTAAAAGATGAAGCTCACGCATGACCCTAAATCAGAGGTATGAGCAAAAAGTAATAATCATTTTAAGATCTAAGGACTAAATTATAAATTAAAAAATAAAAACCACCCATCAAAAACAGCTCTATGGCCAAATTTGAACGGTTTTGATAGTTGGATGGCCAAAGATACTTTGTTTTGGAGTTCGATGGTCAAAACCAAACTGAGACAAAAGTTGGATGGTCAAAAACAGACTTTTTTCCTTTTTTTGAATAAAATGAGTGGTCAAACTTAGAATTAAAAAGGTCAAACGAATTATAATGTCTAGTTGGGTTGAGATCTCACCTCTGTATAGATATTCGGAGCCATGTATCCACTGGAAGGTACGTGTCAGCATTCATAAGCATTATTAGTAGAGAAATGAAAATGCAGTTTCTTGTGTACATGCAGATTATATTCTTCATAGATAGATCTTACTGTGCCCCACAACATTTAGTGTGTGCATCCGCGTTTGTTCTGTGCCAAAAGAGTCTTGAGAGACCGAAATCTGCAATTTTGGGGGTCATGTTCTCAGCAAGCAGTATATTATCAGGCTTAAGATCCATATGAAGCATCGGCTTATCCATTCCCTTGTGTAGGAAATGTAAACCTTGGCAGATTCCCTTAATTATCTTGAAGCGTGTTGCCCAATCCAGTGTTGAAGGAGCTAAACAAAAGCACAGCTATTATGTCAGTATTATGGGATAACAGCCTCTAAACTTATATAAGTCGTTTTATATATTTCAGTGCAGGCTTTTGTCATCTATAACAGTTACAGTCACTTTTGGTCATCTTATAACAACTACTGGGGCATCTATAACAAGTGATCTCCAAGCTCCAAGTAGTGTAGGGAATATAGAGGCAGACAAAACACAATTAAAAATATCTTGAAAAGATATGGCAGCGGTAAGTATCATACCAAAAATATGCTTGTCAAGGCTTCCCATTTTCATATATTCGTAGCAGAGTAAGCTCTCCACTGTGTCGGCGAGAATATATCTGCCGTTGTGCTCCACCACCGTTCTCTTGGTCTCATAGCAAAAGCCAACTAGCTTGACGATGTTTGTCATGCTGGACCGCCATAAGGTTGCCAACCTCATTCTGAAACTGTTTGTCAGGCGTCACCGGCGAGCCGCTGCCGATCCTCTGAACCATCTTTTTTTCTCTGAACCATCTTTCAGAATCGTTTTGCATAACAAACCATCTTTAATAATTCCCAAATACTAACAAATACTACTAATAATTCCACAAATAAAACAAACTACTACTGAGTCTGACTACTGAAGCTGTGGAAAGACAGAAACCACTGAAAAAGCTATCACTGATAGTACCTTATAAACTGTTCCGAATACGCCTTTGCCAAGTTGTCGCTGAGGGGAGAAGCCATCTGTAATTTCTTTCAGAAACTCCGCTGGTAGATCCTTGGGCAGCGAATCCAGAAGACGGCTCGTCTCCGGCTTGCTAGAACTAGCAGTGTCCATTTCTGATGATCCCTTTATGTAATGGATGGATATCAGTCGTTCTGACAGACGAATCCTTGCTATACTACTTCCCGAAACAAAGCATATTTATGCAGATAACAACTGACCTGGAGAAGAAGCACGAGACGAGAGATCCTCGCAGAAGGGGAAAAGGACGACTGGATGAGAGATCCTGCAGATCTTTGGTTTTGAAGGTTTCTGCAAATCAGTTAGCCAGATGGGCTTTTCACTTGACTTCACTGGCCTGAGTCTGGCCAACCATCTCAGGCAACCAAAACTGAAAGCCAGATGGGGCTGAATTGACTTGACTTCACTGGCCTGAGTCTAGTCAACCATCGAGGCAACCAAAACTGGAAAAAAAAAATGGCGTCGCCCGGGTTCGAACCGGAGACCTTCAGTGTGTTAGACTGACGTGATAACCAACTACACCACGACACCTTTGGTTGAATCCGATTCATGTGCATATATAATTATATATAAGATCTAGGCTCAAACTATGTAAATACAGAATCTGGAAATCAGTCATCAATCTAAAAAAAAAACCAAACCATATGAAATAATTCATACATCCATATAAAAAATTGAGCAATTAAACGAAATCTGGCTACTGTATTTATTCTTATCTTGAAGGGAATTATTGACATAATTACTAGTGCATTATTGACAGCCTTCATTCACAACATTTGCACTATCCAGTCTTCACGGTGATAAGGTTCACAGGCAAATATTGTGTCACTTTTGCTGAATACCATCTCAGCATGTCTATAGATTCAGACTTTCTTCCTTCTATAAATTAGATAGATGCTCTATTTATCTGAGCATTGAGAACACGCTCGGCATATGTAAATTAAGTACAAATCATGCTATCTCAGAATCTTCAGAACCTATCACCAGATAATTTCTTGAACCAGTCACTGAATGACCACCCAGTGCGTGCTTTACCAGCCAAACTCGTGTCCAACTCCTGAAGGTTCATCATTAGCAGGCCGTACTGCAAATGTTGTTCATGTGATTCCTGTCACTCCAGGACGATGTCTCTTAATCCATTTAGCTGTTATACTGTGCACTAGTTCTGTCGGGAGCCTCATCAAGGAGTTTCCTTTCTGCACCCGTCTGCAAGTATTAGTGTAAAATACCTTTTTGTGGCAATACCAAGAACAGATAGAAATGATTTCTTCTCTGGAATTTATATTCAAGAAAATATCGGACGCCACAACTGAACAAGTTTGAGTGACTTGCGGTTTTACGGAGTGAGATGACACAAATGAACAAGTTTGAGGACCTAAACAGTTCGTTTACAAGTTTAAAGAACCGAATGACATGACCGAATAAGTTTAAGGAAACTTAATCACCATTTGAGAGTTTAGACTCAATCCAACTTATGAATGGTTGCAAGAGGTGACACCTTGCAAATAACATTTACTGGACAAGAGACCACGTACTCTTAGTTAACAATCTGTAATATCTAATTAGCACAATAAAACCAGTAAAAAGGTCTCAATCATCCCTAGGTTCCATGAAAGATTGATATTTTGCAGGAAGAAACCTCACTTCTTTCTGATACTTATTCTCTGAAACAATAGAAACCAACAATGCGGCAGTGGAAGCTTCAAGGGAGAACTTCTTCTCATCGATTTTGGTAAGGTAGATTCCAGCCCTCCTCACATCTCCTTTTTCAAGAAGTCTTCTAATGATGGCATTTAGCGTACGTGAGTCCGCAGTATATCCATTCTTCTCCATAGATAGAAAAATCTCATCAGACTCCTCCAACAAACCTTCTTCTATATGACATTGTACCATTAAGCTGTAGCTTATTGCATTAGGCACTCGACCGTCGGACAAGATAGCTGAAAACAGGCCGTTCGCTTCATCAATCCTACCAATTTTTAGCAAGGCATGAATCACTATATTAAAAGTCCGAACCTCAAGCTGGAATTTTTTTGAACGCAAGCACTGAAACATTCTCAGTGCTTCATCAACACAATTATTTTTACATAGTCCTCCAAGAACTATGTTGTATGTGTCGATTCCCAACCGTGTTCCGCTGTCAACAATTTTCATGTAGAATTCCCTTGCAGCAGCAATCCTTCCAGCCTGAAATAACCCTTGCAACATTATATTATATGTAATAGCATCAAGTTTAACATCCTTGGTGAGCATGTCTCTGTAAAGAGCTAGTGCATCATCAATCCTTCTATTCTTATAGTAGCCATTCAGCAAAGCATTGTAAGTAAAACGGTTAGGTCGCAAGCCAATGGAGACCATACGATGAAGTTGCTTAACTGCTTTAACCATCTTCCCATCTAAGCAATATCCATCTATCAGTATATTATATGAAACAACATCTGGCTTGACACCAACGTGTATGAACCGATCAAAGAAATCCTGTGCTTCTAGAACCATTCCTTCTTTGCACAGGTTGTCCATTATTGTGTTGACGAATCTGGCATCGGGATGGATGCCCCTATTAATCATTTCAGAAGACAGTTCCTCAACCTTCTTCCATTCACCAATGGTACATAGACCATGTATTAGTGAGGTAAAAGTTATGATGTTAGGAGACAACCCTTCCCTGACCATCTGATTGAAATGAGACACAGCATCCTCCACTCTGCCTGCCTTGCAAAGAATGTCAATTACCGTGTTGTAGCTGACTACATCTGGCCTCAAACCTTTCTGTCGCATTTCTATAAATGCAACCATTGCCCTATCCACCGTTTCATGTATAGCATATGCATGTATCAGAATGTTGAAGACATGATGTTCAAGAGGAATACCATCTCGAATCATCAAATCAAGGAGACCATGCATATCAACAAGAGCTCCTTTTGTGGCGTACCCATGAAGCATAGTGTGGTAGGTGGTAGCATTGGGTTTTTGACCCCTTCGGGCCATTGAATCAAAGATATTCCTAGCTTCTGTGCATCTTCCAATCTTGCAATAATAATCTATGAATAGACTATAAGTGACAACATCCGGTTGAAGACCACCTCCAGACATCTTTTTTAGCAGTCTCAGTGCCTCTTCCAACTGTCCTAAAGAGCAATACCCATGGATCAGACTATTATATGACATACTATTTGGAAAAACACCTTTATCAAACATCTGTTGTAGGACTGCTTCAGCCTTGTCCATTGCTTGAGCCTTGCTCATGCCATCAATGACTGAGGTGTATGTGACAAGATCAGGTGGTGGAGACCCCCGATCCCTCATTTCATGAAACAAGTTGTAAGCTTTGTCAACCTCACCTTGTTTAAAGAAGCCATCAAAGACTATGTTATATGACACCACATCCGGAGGACAGTTGTATCCGTGACCAGCCATCATGTGATGAAGCAGCTCGAGAGCCTCTTGACTCTTCTTCTCGGTGCAGAGTGCCTTCATGAGAGTGTTGTAGGAGAAAACATCAGGTGTGCAGCCAAGCTCCGGCATTCTTCTAAACACTATATCCATTGCCTCACCTGTCCTCTTGCCATCACACAGACCCTTGATTAGCTGGTTGAGAGTCATGACCTGCACCCTCCATCCCGTCTTGAGGAGCTGGCCAAAGGCAGCTAAGGCAAAGTCCAGGCGGCCAACAGTGCAGAAGCAACGAATGAGGATGCCAATGGTGCAGGAGTCGGCGGCCATCTTATTGACGCCGGCCCGGGCCATGGTGTTGAAAAGTGACACAACGAGCGAAGCGCTATGACGCAGTGACGAGGACGGGTCTGCGCGAGCGACGACGGTGAGGACACGGTTGAAGGCGTGCACCGAGGCCGGCCTGGCCTGAAGAAGCAATTCACCGAACAGGTTGAGCGCGTCCTCTCGGCCGAGGCTCCCGGAGCGGTGCCGCTCGACGATGATCCGCTCCAGCTCCGCGCACGTGCGGCGGCCAGGCCTGATCCCTCGTGACATGCCTTGTGCCCTTGTGTGGTAGGAGGAGTGGATGGACCGAACGGAGTTGGCGCGGGGCGGCGTAGCGCACCTGCGCAACCAGCGAGAGGAATAGAGGGCAAGATGCTGTGAATGGTATTTTGCTTGTGTGGTCAGAGGGGAGGAACGGTGGTGGATGGGCCGAAGTCGAACGCCGGCGGCGCAGCGCACTGTGTGTACGGGAAACCAGTCTCTTGCGTGGCTAGCGGGCAAGGCGGCTGGCGCAGCGTCTGGAATGAGGAGACCAGGGCGCCGAGGAAGGAAGAAGAGATGGAGGCAACACTTGTGCTCGCGGGAGAGGCGGCGGCGGAGGCGCCTGACAGTAGAGGAGCGTCAGATGGCCAGATTAGAGCGAATTTTTTGTTTTTTTCTTTTGGAGAAAGTGGAGCGGACTACTCACATGCTCAAGCAGAAGCCCAGTCCGTTTTAGCCCAAGCCTGCCGGTACTTTTAACCCACAGTCCACCCTAACACACACGTCCGGTCCAGCTGAGCTTTCAGTATAGCCCAGCCACTCTTCCAGTCTAACCAAACTTTGATAGTCACTCCTTCAGCTATGCACGGTGTTTTTCTAGTTGCTAAACGTGTTTATTGTAATTTGTATAGTGATCGCAAAAAAAAAAAAGCGCTTATTGTATATCTAAACTATAGTCAGTATAAAGTTCAAAAAAAAACTATGGTCAGTATAGGCCCTGTTTGGGACCGCAGGGGGCAGACGCGCGCTGCGTATAAGCGGTAATCGGCTCTGGGCTCGCTTCTCCGCTTTTTCCTCGCGCGGCGCAAATCCTGCGATTCGCAGTTGCCGCGGTCAGGGAACGCGCGGTCACCGCAAAATGTTTGGCGGGATTCTTCGCTTTTCTACGCCGCCGCCGCCGTAGGAATCGCGGTCCCAAACAAAGGGTCATAGACTATCCATTGCCATGTGCTAAATTTTAGCACTAAAAGCTAAAATAAATTAGGCTCCTTTGATGCTAAAGTTTTTAGACCATATTGTAGGCTCCATTACTTTTTTAACACTCCTATTTTAACACTCATGTTTGGATCCCAGTGCAAAAAAATGCTAAATGTGAAGTGCTAAAGTTTAGCACCGAGATTCAAACAAGATAAGGTCGACCTTAGCTTTTAGATGGGACCCATGTATACATAAAAACCCTCTCCTTCTCTTCTCACATGCATATACATATATACCGTTTCAGTCAACATGACCATGACCTTCGTGTCGTTTTTGAGAGAGAGAGAAACAGAGAGACATGCCAATCACGAGTTCATGCACGCATGTCGTCCTTCGTTAGTTCGTTTTTGAACAAAATCAAAGGAAGGTATTACTGTTACATTTCAAACTACGTTGCACCG
>JADLZK010013108.1:0-107071 GCA_015847255.1 Hyparrhenia diplandra
CATCATGATTTGTTCCTACTTAGAGAATTCTGATTAGGAAAAGAAATAAAACAAAATCAGGGTTCTACAGGGCTGTGAAAATTCATGTTGTTGCACTGCAAAAATCGCTACTATCAGTTCAAGATGCACTGCAAAAATCGTGACTTCAATCAGAGTGTGATTAAACTCCAGTGTACTAGTGACTACTCCCGTTAACAAGGGACTTCAATCAGAACATCAAAATTATTACTAGAAAACTTACTTGTTTTCAGCAGGCCTCCCGTTAACATTAAAAAGCGCCGTTGGATAAATTAGATTAATTCAGCGTATACTCTCATACTTGTTATGAATGGGTCAAAGAACAATGATGACCTGATTGTGGCCAATTAAATGCATAACAGAGGAGCAGCAGAGAGACACTGTAGTAATGATTCATATTCACTGTAGCAAATTTGTATTTATCCTAAGTGTCCCTTTATAAAGGGAGTCACACTCAGTTAATGTACCACACGGTGAAAAGTGAATGAAAAATACAAAGCTCCTCTTCTCCTCCCATCCTGTGTCCTACTTGTTCTTGTGTGTTCTTACTATCCTGTGAATCGACGAGCTGATTTCTAACACGTTATCAGCACAAGTTCTACCAGAGCTAGGGTAAGAAGGTGAGAAATCAGTTCTTACAAACATTGCTTGTTCTTATGTTACAACATCACTATGAACAAGCACACACAAACACATGAACTATCCTGGAAGAAGGAAGGCTATGCAGCAGCTCTAATGGACTTCATGAGCGCGGAAGAAGCGAGGCCTTGAAGACGCCCATGGCGTGGGCGTGGGCCAGCGAGCCTTGACAGGGCGCCCGCCACCGCCCGGCTTCGCCATGACTATCCTCATGGCTCGTGGGTCCGGTCCATGTATCCGAAACCGCGAGATGAGTGGTTCTACCTTGGTGGCCATGAGCGGTTTGTGGAACCGGCCCCGGTGCCTATGATGTCCCGCAGACATACACGAACACATACCTTACCGCCGTCCCGAAGACGAACGGATCGGCATGTTCTTCCCTAAAGGGAGAGGATTGACTCGCATGAATCGGATCCGAACGGCCTCGATGGCCACCTCGCCATGCGCCCACCTGCGACGCCACGGAGGTCCCCGCACGGGCCCGCCGAAGCCGCGGCGCGGGCCCACGTTACCACCCGGCGGGCGTGGCCATCACACCGCGGCGCCCGAGCGGCCACCACCATCGCACAAGGGCGGGTCTCGCCGGGCCCCGGCCGGTTCCTCGCGAGCCGCGGCACCGTTGCCCGTCCGCGCGGGCGTGGCGCGTAGAGGCCCCGCGTGCACCACCGGGCGCTCCTCGACGCCGGCGCGGGAGGCGGCCTCGAGCCAGCCCCCGGCGCGCGGGCGCCGACCGCCCGGGCGGTGCGCCGCGCGGCTCCCGCAAGGCCCGAGCGTCGCGGCCCGGGGGCCCGACCGACGCCGCTAGCGGCCCCATGGCGCTGGCGGCGCGGCAGTGTGCGCCCCGCCGCCCGCCGCCAGCAGCGGGCGCGCGGCTTCGGCCGGCGCCGCCTGCAGCCCCGGCGCGGCACGGCGCTACCGCCTCCGACGCAGCGCACGGACCCGGCGTGGACGGCCCCACGAGCGCGGCGCCCGTCTGTGTGCGGCCGGCCGGCGGGCCCAGACGCCGCGCGGAGCCCAGCGCCCCCCGCCGCCCGGTGCTCGGCCGGGCGTGGGCCCGCGCGGGCCAAAGGCTTCTTCGCCGCTGGCGCCATGTGCCGCTCCACTCGTTCTCCGATTCCACGATGCAAAGAGATAAGGGGAGCAAGAGGATAAGGGGCAAAATGGGAAGAGAAGGAAAGGGTTAGGGTTTCACCCTCCCTATTTATATGAATCACGGGCAAATCTGGACCGTCGATCTGGATGGACGGTCAAAAACGATCAGGCCCCTGATGGGCCTGTCTGGACAGCCCAGAGACCCCTAGAATGGGCCTCTTTGTGGCCTAAAGCCACCATGGCAATTCATTTTGCCATTTCATTTGTTGAGCAATTACTTTGATTTAATTACAGCAATTTAAATTCGGTATTTAAATTTTCGCAAATTTATTTACCGTAATTTATTTTTAGTATTTAAATTCCAGAGAATTTATTTCTGCAATTTACATTTTTCGCATTTAAATCCTGTAGATTTATTTATTGCAATTTATATTCATAGCATTACACTTGGGAAATTTTTGCATGTGTCCTGAAGACCATGCATGTGTAATCCTGAAGATTATATGTGGCCGACAAATCACTAAACCTACACATTGGATGTGCGGGCATGTCGGACATTGCAAAGAGGGACTTTGAGAAGCTCGCCGTGGACGGCAGCAACTACCTCACTTGGGCTATTGATGCCGAGAACAGACTCGAGGGCATGAAACTTGATCATACCATTACCCCGTTTGAGGAGGCTAGAGATGAGCGCACAAAATGTGATAAAGCAAATGCGTTGTATCTCATACGACATCATCTTGACTTGAGACACTGAAGTCCGAGTACTTGACCGAGAAGGATCCGTTGGTGTTATGGCAATCCACGAAGGATCGCTTTAGCCAACAACAGTCCATTATGCTCCCTTAAGCACAACAAGATCGGATCACTCTCCGCTTTCGAGGACTTCAAGTCCGTGATGGCGTATAATTACGTTTTACACAAAATTGTGTCTAAATTAACAATGCGTGGCCGAAGATCACGATTACACGGATATGATTGAGAAAACCTTGTCCACCTTCCACCCCGGGAATATAGTTCTACAACAACAATACCGGAACTCAAAGTACACCAAGTACTCTGATCTTATAGAGGTGTTGATGTTTGCGGAACAACGAGAATGAAGTTCTTATGAACAACCATTACGCTTTCGACCCATGGCTCGATAGTTGTGCTCGAGCAGTTGTGCCGTGCACGAAGCACATGCTAATATTGCCGAGAGTTCTCGCAACCAAAATAAGAGCCGTGGGAAGAGGCAATGGAAGGGGAAGAAGGGAGCCATGTTTAAGGGCAAAGGCAAAGGAAAGCCTAAGGCCAGAGGTATGCCCAAGAAGGTGCAAGGTCAAAATGGTGGAGAGGGGCAAACTGAATGCTTCAGGTGTGGAGCAAAGGGACATTGGTCTCGCAAATGCCGCACCCCCAAATACCTGGTTGACCTTTACCAGCAAAGCAAGGGCAAAGGCAAAGGCCCTGAATCTCACTTCACCATTGAGCCCGAAGCTCACGTGCGCGATAACATGATTATCGACGCTAATGGAAATGGTGAAAATTACCTCCTTGATAGTGACATATTTGGGGACACTCAGTAAACCCCAAGGAGGTCAAGTCACCCAATGCAATGCCCACATGTATTAGTTTCAATTTCATCAAGTTTGGCCATGCATGCTCCAGGAGAGCATTTGTAATGTAGTAAATGGTCCAAACTCAAGTGAGACTTCCCAGAATTTGTGTAATGTTATCTTTTATAATGAATGTTTTATGCTTTATGTTAAATTCCTACTTATTATGGTATTTAACAGCATTTATGGGGACCCATGGCTGAAAAGGAGATATGTCTTGTAGACAGCGGCACCACTAACACCATACTAAGGGAAACTAGATATTTCCAAACCTTGACTAAGAAAAATGGAAATATCATGACCATTGCCGGAAGCAATGCTCATATTGTAGGCACCGGAAGTGCTACACTTGTTCTCCCTATGGGTACGCAAATATTTGTGAAAGATGCATTATTGTACCACGACTCAAAGCGAACGCTTTTGAGTTTCAAGGATATCCGTGCGAATGGTTTCCATGTTTGGCGAGATTGAGAAAGGTGCTTGAGTACCTCCTCATCACTAAATTCGGCGGTTATCGAAAAAACAAGTGGTGGAAAGGCTCCCTTCATCGCCATCGGGTTTGTACTACACGTACATAAAACCCACTGAAGAATATATTGCAATGCAAGCCATATTCAAATACTCAGAGTCATTTCGAATGTGGCATGACCGTTTGGGTCATCCTGGGTTGACTATGATGAGAAGAATCATCAACAATTTTGTTGGCCATAGTGTTAAAAGTTTCCCTAATCCTGAAGATTTTATATGCACCGCGTGTGCAAAGGGAAAGCTAATCACTAGACCGTCCCCCCGAAGATTAGGGATGAATCACCGCATTTCCGCAAAGGATTCAAGGTGACATTTGTGGACCTATTCAGCCCTGTCGGGCCCGTTTAGGTGCTTCATGGTACTAATTGATGCATCCACTAGGTGGAGCCATGTGGACCTGTTGTCCACTAGAAACCATGCTTTCTCTAAACTTATTGCACAAATAATCGATTGAGAGCAAGTTTCACGATAATCGCATCCAATCCATTCGGATGGACAATGCTAGTGAATTTAGGTCTAAAGCTTTCGATGATTATTGCCTTGTAATGGGTATTAAAGTTGAGCATTCAGTACCACATGTCCACACACAAAATGGTCTAGTTTGAATCCTTGATCAAAAGGATTAAATGGATTGCAAGGCCATTGTTCTGAGAATTGTAAGCCGCCAACCGGTTGTTGGGGCCATGCAAGTATTACATCTTTGCAAAATTAATTCAACTTCGGTCAAGCGCATATCATGAGACATCCCCATCACAAATGGTGCATGGGAAAGAACCAAGTATTTTCCATCTGCGTATATTTGGCGATCTTTGTATATGTGCCAATACCACCACCTCACAGTACATCAATGGGACCCCACCGGAAGTTGGGGATATATGTTGGTTATGAGACTCGGTCCATAATCAAATATTTAGAGCCCATATTTAGGGGATCTTCATACGGCTCTCGAGACGTTGATTGTGTCTTCGATGAAGATCATTTCCGGCATTAGGGGAGATAGACATCCAATGGAATGCCGGGAAATTGAATTGAATGCAACTGGAATGCAATCCATCGATCCACGCACCAATGAAACCGAACTAGAGGTTGAGGAGAATTATACATTTGCAAAATCTTGCGAATGAGCTGCCCGATGCCTTCTTCGATCATAAAAGCGGTAAATGCGTAGGAGAGAGTTCAGTACCTTTTTAAGGGCACCAACTATAATGTTTCTACCAATCCTAGGAAAAGGGGGAGACCTCCGGATGCAAAGGACAAGGTTCCGCGGAGACGTCCGCATAGACAAGGTCCTAAGCCACCTGCACCACTTAAGGAGTCAATTGAAGAAGCTCTACCTGAAGTAGAGAATGCCCCTGAAGTGGCAAACCAACCCGAAGTTGGAGAAGTCCCTGAAGGACATCATCCACGAAGATGAAAATCCCAATGTACCATGCGCACAACATCGCATTGAAAGGTTGGAACACCCCAACTCAATCGTTGTGGAAAATCACGATGAGTGGGAAGGCGATCTTGAGGAGATCGCCACAAATTATGTGGAATCGGGAGAATCATACAATAGAAAGACCACGGTTGTCGACATATACTTTGCCTCCAAAATTCTTGAATCATTGGATCCGGATCCGAGAACCAAAGTCCTTGATGGAGTGCAGAAGCGCTCTGACTGGGAACAATGGAAATCAGCAATTGAGGCGTAATCTGCGCTTCGCTTTGCCATAGAAAGGTTTTTGGACCTGTAGTCCTAACACCTCCAAAAGTCATCCCTGTAGGATGTAAATGGGTCTTCACTCGAAAGAGGAACGAACATGGCCAGGTGGTAAGATATAAAGCGAGGCTAGTGGCACAAGGGTTCACGCAGAGACCCGGCATCGATTTTGATGAAACATACTCTCCTGTTATGAGTGGCATAACGTTCCGATACCTTATTTCTATGGCAGCTAATATGAATTTAAAAATGCAGTTAATGGATGTCGTGACCGCATACTTGTATGGGTCACTTGATTCGGAAATCTATATGAGAGTCCCTGAAGGACTCAAGGTCCCTGGACCGAATAAAAAACGCAACATGTTTAGTGTTCGCCTGCAGCGATCATTATATGGCTTGAAACAATCCGGAAGGATGTGGTTCAACCGTTTGAGTAACTACCTCCTGAAGGAGGGTTACGCAAACAACGATGATTGTCCTTGTGTGTTCATAAAGAAATCCAAAGATGGATTTTGCATCATCTCAGTCTATGTTGATGATTTGAACATCATCGGAACCACAAAGGATATTGAGGAAGCATCGACTTACCTCAAGACGGAGTTTGAGATGAAAGACTTGGGTAAAACCAAGTTCTGTTTGGGCCTGCAGCTCGAACACCTCCCTGAAGGAGTGTTTGTACACCAGTCCACCTACACTAAAAGGGTACTTGAAAGGTTTAATATGGCTAGAAGCCATCCCCTGAAAACCACTATGGTTGTTCGATCATTGGAAATGGATAAAGACCCATTCCGACCAAAGGATGAGGAAGAGGAAATATTGGGACCTGAAGTTCCATATCTCAGTGCCATAGGAGCACTAATGTACCTTGCAAATTGCACAAGGCCTGATATTGCATTTGCAGTAAACCTATTGGCAAGGTACAGCGCCGCTCCCACCAGAAGACATTGGGTTGGCGTAAAAACCATCCTCAGGTATTTACAAGGTACCCAGGACCTTGGATTATGGTACCGAAAGGAGGGATTTCACTATGGTGGGTTACGTTTGGCTACATGTCTGACCCTCATAATGCCAAGTCACAAACTGGTTTTGTTTTTCTCTGTGGTGGTGCAGCCATTTCCTGGCAGTCTGTAAAACAGACTTTGGTTGCAACGTCTACCAACCACTCAGAAATAATCGCATTATATGAAGCCGCACGTGAATGTGTTTGGCTACGGCGAATGATTGATCACATCCAGAAGTCATGTGGTATGGAGACTATCAACACCCCTACCATTATCTATGAAGATAATGCAGCTTGTGTTGCACAGATGCATATGGGCTATGTCAAGAGCAATCTCACGAAACATATTGCTCCTAAATTCTTCTATCCTCATGAGCTCCAGGAGAGTGGGGAAGTGAATATCCCGCAAGCTAGGTGGGTGTGACAATCGGCGATTTGTTCACAAAATCTCGCCGCTTCTACCTTCCACAAGCATGTTCGTGGGATTGGCATGAGACGACTTAGAGAGTTGCAAGGTTCAGGGGGAGAATTTCCCCGGAAAGCATAAGCTCATAAACTTGACCCCGAAGGTCATAGCTCGATCCTGAAGATCCGACCAAAGTATCAACTGTTGTACTCTTTTTCCCTTGATGAGTTTTCTCCCACTGGGTTTTCTCATGCAAGGTTTTTAACGAGGCAACAGGTGCAATTCAAGTCGGTGCATGTGATGTACTCTTTTCTCCTACTCTTTTTCCCACTGGGTTTTGAGAGGAGTTTTTAACGAGGCATTGACGTAGCACTTAATTGGCCAAGGGGGAGTGTTATGAATGGGTCAAAGAACAATGATGACCTGATTGTGGCCAATTAAATGCATAACAGGAGGAGCAGCAGAGAGACACTGTAGTAATGATTCATATTCACTGTAGCAAATTTGTATTTATCCTAAGTGTCCCTTTATAAAGGGAGTCACACTTAGTTGATGTACCACACGGTGAAAAGTGAATGAAAAATACAGAGCTCCTCTTCTCCTCCCATCCTGTGTCCTACTTGTTCTTGTGTGTTCTTACTATCCTGTGAATCGACGAGCTGATTTCTAACAATATTGAGGCATTTTTCTTTATATTTAACCTGAATAATAAAGATCGCCTCTTTCTTTTCTACATTAGGGCCAGTAGACTAGTAGAGTCACGGATTCACGGTCTATCAAAGAAAAGATTATTACTGTTGTAAAAAAAGAGAGAAAGATTACCAAAAAAAAAAAGATTACAAAACTGGCGGGTGTGAGGGGATCAAACAAATGATGACGATAGGACTGGTTCAGAACCGCTCAGCGATGTAATATGGTTTTAAAAATTGAGGGATTCTTTTTTTTTAACCGTTTTTAAAGTTCGGGGAACTAAAATCATGTCCAAGAGAGGTCAAAAAGACTAGCCAAATTTACTACTTTAGCTACTCTCTAAAATAGGGTTGATAACAAAATACTAGAGTGCTCCAAAAGATCATATAAAAGATGACTAGTGATGTAGACTTTTTTAAAAATGGAGAGTGGAGGCGGAGGGATGGAGAGTTAGCCAATTTGAAAAGTCACGTGGATAGTCTTAATAATAGAAATTTAGATTTACAAAACTATTTTACTAGTTTTTTGGACATGCTCTAAAGCGGCTTTGCGAAAAATTAAAAGATCTAAAGTAGACTTTTTTTTCTATTAAATAGTATTTTTTTTTTAAAAAAGAGACAGTATGGATTGGGCCCGTTTGTGAACGGGCTAAACACATCATACTGACGCAGGAAAAAAAAAAAAAAAAACGGGGTAAGTAAAACCGGTCCCGTTCTCGTTCTCGTTCTCGTTCTCGCATCGCATATCCACATCCGCATCAGAGAGTCCGAGACAGGACCCACGAGGACCGTTGGATTTGGCGGACGGTCGATTCAGCCGATTGCACGCCCGACTTCCCTTCCCAGCTCGTCGACCGCCGCCGCCGCTCGACATCGTCACTCGGCAGCCATGGGGTACACGAAGGACCAGCTTCTCGCACGCCTCCAGGTCAGTACCACAACTCTCTACCACCTCCGCAGCTCGGCGCCATCCTTCTCTAGCTACCAGCCTTCTCGGATTTGCTTCCTGGCTGCCGTGCCTTGGAGATCGACTAGATTGGCGCCGGTGGCCACGCCAGTGCCCCTGCCTGTGGCATCATCGAGATGCTTCCGTCGCGCTTGATTTTTGTCAGGATTTGGGTTGCATCGAAATTTACTCTCGCGGATAGAAGGAAAAGGGTTTTGTCCATAAATGTGCATAAATTGAAGCGCGAATACTTGTATCTAGATGTCTGGGTTCTGGATGTTGTATCCCGAGCACACTTTGCTTCCTAGCATCACTATGGAACTTGCTAACCAGGCCTCAATTTGGTGCTCTTGTCTTCTGCAGGAGCTTAAGATTGATTTCACGTGCTACGATCACCCTGTTGTGTTGACAGTGGAGGAACAGGTGAGTGGGCCACCATACTTTGTTCTGCAATGGCGGTCTCCATTGATTTACCATGAGTATGAGTATACTAATTTACTTCTTATTTGCCTATGCCAGGCCAAACATGTTGGCCATTTAGGAGGTGCTTTGAGTAAAAATTTACTCCTGAAGGTATCTGTGGAAACTGGTGGAATTTAGTTCTGACTGGAGCACTTGTCATCATGCTAATGTTTCTGAATTCTGAATATCAGGACAAGAAGCATCGGTTATATGTTATTTCTGCCCTCGCTGGCACCAAAGTTGACATGAAAAGTAGGTAGCTTCGCTATGATTACATCTTATTGTTGCTTGTTTTCTGTTAATTAATCTGGTTTTCTTTAAACTTCTAGTTCTTTCCCAACGTCTTGGGTTGGGAAAAGGTGGTCTACGAATGGCGCCCGAGGAAAATCTTCTAGAAGTACTTCAGGTCGGCATTCATACGCTGTTCAAAACTTTCAACTATTTATTTTTTCCAACCTAACCTAGTAACATTAGAAAATCATAGGAGCAATGAAAGAAGATAGCGCATCTTTCGGGTCCATAATTGCTGCACGTAGTGGTCACACAAGTGGTGTCATCTAGTTTACTAGTTTCACAGAACACCAGTAAAAGCTTGCCTCTATCTTTAGCTGAGTCAGGGACTCTTATTTTTTTTTTATGTAGAAATCTCCATCTTTACCAATGCTGTGCTATTCATTCGTTCATTGCAGGATTTACTTCATAGTTATTTAGAACTGTTTGTAGTGAAGGCTTCTCCAGATGACAGTTTCTTATTACTGTTTAATTGCTTGAACACACAAAGAGAAGTTTCTCTGTGTATTTTTGTTTTTTCTTTTCTTTTCATTTAGGAGATTATTTGAGCTTAGGTGCATGCTGGTTTATTAGGAATCTAAATGGGTAGTTCCTTTTTTCCTTAAAATACTTGCTAATCTGTTTTACTTTCTTATTATATATCCAGGTGCCCTTAGGGTGTGTTACTCCTTTTGCTTTAATAAATGAGTCTGCGAGGTATGGGGTCGTGCTTTGACTTTATGTTTGACTCTGTCTCTTATTTTTATCAATTATGATATCCTTGATAGATGGAAAGCTATTACAACCATAAATTTGTTCCAACTGTGGTATAATAGTAGCAGGAGTCTGGTCCTTCAATTTGTGAGTCATATTTCTGACAGCTAGATAGAAATACGTCACTGATGAAGGACAGACTGCTTGAAATCTTTAAATCTTGTTTTCTTTTTCAAAATGCTTTGTTCTGTTGCATGTTGTTCTGGTTATAGTGATCTGCAGATCTGTACTCTGAAGTAATGCTTGCTATTTTTCTATGCCTTTTCAATTAAAATGGTTTAACAAATTCATAAAATTGTGTTTTTTTTGTGTGCAGTGCTGTTTCACTTTTACTTGATCAAGGTTTCAAGTCTAAACAGATCTGCTACTTCCATCCACTGACAAATGATGTGACAATTGGTATGGTTCAGACTAACAACACTTCTTTTTACTGATGGTGTTCCATTGCTTTAACTACTGATAATACATAACTACTGCTATCCCTAAATGCAAAATGTGTATTATGTGTTACACTTCTGTGAAATTGCGTAAATAATATCTTGACCTGGCTAATATTATATATGCTAGTTGCATTGGAGGCCACTAAACTTGCATGTGCAAATAGGTAATGAATTGTTTGAAATTGAACTATTATTACTAAACTTTCTGAGTTGATATCATCTATAAGGTCCTTGATGGGGAAACTCGTCTATTTCACAGTGGCATGGGCATTACAGTTGCATAGGAGAACGTGATGTAATTTTATTTTGCAAAAAACCTTTAACTTCATTTCAAATTCGTATGCCCCTTATATATTTTTTCTAGCCTCATGCATGCAACTAGTAGTATACTATTTTTCGTCCACCGGTGCAGGTGCCAATTGTGCTGCTGGCCATTTTCTGCCAGCAAGTAAACTCGTGGGCATGGCATGTCAAAGACAACCTCAATTCTACGTTGCGTGCTTGTCCTCTTGTGGGCTTGTGGCAGTTCGTCTGCTGTTCATCATGTCTTGTGACAGTGCTGCATGCTGGTCATCACTCTCATGTGGCATGTGTCATGTTTGCAAATCCGTGACATGGTGTCTCCAGAAATTTGTCTAACACTCATTAGTGTGTTCCAAGCATGTCACTCTGATCATTAGATGTCATAAATCATTACAGTCGAATAATGTCTGATAGATGAGTTAGCATGCGGATATATTAGTTCTAACATGATTAGCATGCGATGAGTTCAATGCAAGGATCATAAACTTTTCTCTGATGATTTTAATGTGAACCCATTGTCGTGGTGGCACAAGCTGTGTCCTTGGGTAATCCACTTGGAAAGTTTAGTGATGGATTTGTCTCGTTTTATAGTTCAGTGACCTATTTGCATATATACAAGATAATTTTGGTGACCTCTTCTGCAATTTACCCGATAATATTATTTTGTTTGATGGTTGATTTCTAATTTACTCCATCCAGCTCTTAGCTCAAGCAATCTGGACAAGTTTCTCATCTCCATTGGGAAGCAACCAGCATATGTGGACTTGGAGGTAATAGATGGATGGATTGTCTAGGTATTGTTACATTTTTGTATTATAGAGATGTTTATCACTGCTGTGATACAGGCTGCACCAGCTGTGGGTAAGGATAATCCTCCTGATCTAGCACATTTGGTTCCTTCTGGTGTGCCAAATTCCTCAGAACAACCAGTTGAGAACACGACACCTACTAATGTTCCTCATCATCAAAAGAATGTGCCCAAAGAGACAGGTCAGCTATTCATGCATGCCATACTTTAAGATTTCATCCCCTTGCAGTTATTTCTTTTACGTTCTATAGACCATGCTGGCTAGTCGAGATTTCTTTTTTCTTTAGTATGTACCTTTTTTATCATAATATATGACAGGGTAAGAGAAGTGTTTGGTACCATTAGGATGCTCTTCCTTTGTGAATTGAATTATGCTTGTACATCATGTTCTCATGGTCATGGCTGGCAAGAGCTCTCAATTTTGTATGGTTCGAAAGTAGGTATGGATTTCTTACGGGTAACATAAATGTTTGTCACTGCCATCGAACAAACTAATACTAAGGGCCCGTTTGGGTTCTCTAGTCTAAAGTTAAGGAATAAAGCTTTTAGACCAGTATAGCTCACTTTTGTGGTCTAAAGTTATTATGAGATTGTCTAAACTTTAGACAACATTTTTGACGTCATGTTTGGAGTCTCAAGAGTAAAGTTGTCTGACCATTGGATCCAGACAGGGCCTAAGTTTGTGACCTTCGGTCCACACAATGTCATCCCACACAAATATAGTGAATCATGTTGCAGCTGTCTTGAATTAATGTTTTAGCGTTTCTGATTCACCAAGGCACCATTTCGATTTGGGGAATGGGGTTGGGAAATGTGATATGAGGAGGTTAAATTTAATCCAGTGCTTGTATGTTGGGTTTGGAAATAGCAAAGACCTTTTCTCACCGGTCCATTCCTGGTGGAATAGCTGTTTGGTTTTGGGCTGAGCAATAAATCATTATGTTCTCTCATCTATCATCTCCCTTCTCTCTACTCATCTCCTTGCCCAGCCCCTCAACGGCATCAATCATGGGCTGGAAACCAGCAGCAGAATGGCCAGAGATCTCCCCCAGCTATCCTATTAGGTCACTGCCACGATCATTACAACTAATCAGTATCCAGTGATCGGGTTCTGTTATGGATCAGTTCAAGTTGCAAATGCTTGCCAGTTTAGGATGACACTGTGGGTCATATATAGCTAACCAGTCCATGCCAGACAGGGGGATGAGAAACCCCTGATAACAGACCCATACCTGCCTCTATACAATCTAGCTCCACCCTGCTCCCATCCATACAAACAGTTTGCTATGAAGATGCCACCTAATAAGTGATTGAAGTGGTCAATTGTGAATTGTGATCTTGTGGGAATATGTGACTATTATGTAGTACTTGACATGCACTGTCTTATATGCCTAGAATGTTGTCATGAACTGTTGAAGTACATCGATTCAGTGATCATTTCTGGAATTGATTAGTTTCTATTCTTTGTCCTTAGCTCACATACATCATAGTTCAAAGGAGGTTGGAACACTTTATGTTGCTTACTGTTGGCCTATACTTGTATACTTGCATTTTATTTGCAAGTTTTCCTGAGTTTATTTATGATTTCTTAAGTTTCAGTAGTCAACCATGGCAATTCGTCCATTATAGAAGTGAAGGCTAAAGCCAAAGTTCAGAGCAAGGGTGCAGAAACATCGAGCAAAGTAGATACCAGTGCTGACAAATTTGTAAATGATGTGTTTGACATCATCTCTCCATTGTTCTTGTCTGAGGTAATCCAGTGAGCTTATCTATGATAGCCTTCTTTTACAACACATGTTCTGTGTGTTGATAAATATTGCCATGCAGTCATTAAAGAAGTTGGACATTAAGAAGGAAGAGCTTTCTTCGATCTTGGATAGCGTGAAGGGACGGGCAGATCCAGATTTGAAGAGTATAGCGGTTAGTTTCTCGAATGCTGTTTTTAGAATACCTAAATAAATATTTCATACATGATACAACACCTGTTCAAATCCTTTTCCTAAAATGTGTTTAGCGATGTATGCCGAGAAAAGGACAACCCAAAGAAGAAAGTTAGGCCTCCCCCTGTATTTCTTTCTTCCTTTGAATTCTTCCAAGTAAAGTTGAATTTTTTAGCCTGAAAGGCAATTAACCAACATTTAGTAATAGGCTAATAGCAATATCTAATTAAGCCTTGATCTTATGAGAGTTCACCTGGAGCATTCGTGATGGGTCGTTACCCCATGCCTAAGAATTAGAGTCAAAATTTACTGTGCCACACTTGAGTGGAAATGGCCTGGTGTGGACAAAAAAAATTTAACCTTTCTGTAAAACTTCATCATGCATTTAAACACATATAATTGTGAAAATGTTGGTCCAATACAATAATACAGAACCGATTGTTTGGTGATATATGTGCAGTTGTGTTTTACATTTACTTCTACTATACCCACCAATAATATAAACAGTGAGAAGCCATTTTTTTAACACATGGGACATGCGCCATCAAGGTATCTACGCATAAGCATAACTAATGTGGATGTTTTCATTGCAGATGACTCTGAAGAATGCATCATACACTTCAGGGTATCACGCTGGTTTTCAAACCATGCTGCATCGTGGTTTAGACGGCTGACCCACTTGGGTCTAAATTGAATGGTTTGATACAAGAAACTGGAATCTGATTTACATATTTGTATGCTGTTGAATGAAATCAACATATTATTTTGATGATGCTCCCGTTCTATCTATGACGTCAATGCTCCCTTTCTTTTGTTTTTGCCTTTTTTTTTTTTCACTGAAGTTCAGTGTCCCATTCCCATAGAACATGTCCTTACAAGATTCCGCTACTAGCTCGGCCAGCATCATACACATCACATAGAAATGTCTTCGGTGGTGCGTTTCAGAAATTACTGTTAACATGATATATCATCCAGACATTCGCTTTACATGGAGCCTGCCTTCTAATTTGGCACGGTCCTTTTACGATGTGTGATTTACTCGCTTTACATGAAGCCTGCCTTTTAATTTTGCATGCTCCTTTCTCGATGCGTGATTTACTCACATTTACAGTGGGTGCGGTTTCATTTTTACAAGTGCAGGTTTACATCTTCACATCAGGCTTCCACCAATCCTCCACCCTTGACAACTTGACATTGAACTGGCATACCTGTAGTTTGCTGTTAGGTTGCTAGCACATCGGCATTCTGAATCTGAAGTAGGAAGATTGGAAGAGAAATGTTTTGATGACATCACTTAACTGGGTAGCAGGCGTTCTCTCTGGATACCGTAAGGACTTGACGAGAACGTCTATATGAGAAATAGAGAGCGCCACCAAGCGTAGAATGCTGAAAGCAAATGAGAAGAGAAACAACTTAGGAAAAATGCGTAGAATGCTGAAAGCAAATGAAAAGAGAAACAACTTAGAAAAAAATGCAGTTTGGGTTCCTTAAGAAAAAAACGGGAGTTTGATTAAACAGCAAGCCAAATTTTGCACACAAGTAACTTGGCGTTGGCGTGTTCTTTTAATATGTAGTCTTCGTACATCGCCATGTTTTTCCCAGTTTTTTCAGACCAAGAACGAGAAGAAGAAAACGCAGGTTGCCACAAGAACAAAGGACTGGAGGGCCGTCATGTCATTACCGCCGGCGTCGGCCGCGTCGTGCCTGCCGCGCCGCCCGTGCTCCCACGCGTCGTCGTCGTCGGGGTCGTCCATCCCGCGCGGTGGAAACAGCCACGAGAAGGGCCCCCACCGCACCAACGTCGCAGGCTCTCTCTCCCTCTCCCTGTTCCTGTTGTTGCCGTTGCTTCCGCCGCGAGCTGCGGCCTGCAGGCTGCTGCCGTTGGACCCGGCTCCCGGCAGCTGGTACCGGCAGACCGGGCAGGAGTTGTGCAGGCGGAGCCACGGCACGATGCAGTCGGAGTGGTAGACGTGCTTGCACGGCAGCTGCCGCGCGGCCTCCCCGAGCTCGAAGTCCTCCTTGCACACGGGGCACTGCGAGCCGTCCGACAGGTGCGCCCCGGTGATCCGCACCGTCGGGAGCGAGTCGATGGCCGACGCCGGCGCCGGCGCCGGCCCCGGCCGGTCGTTCTGCGTGATCTCCTCGATGAGGTTGTTCAGGTTTGGCCCCGTGAAGTAGTTCCCGGGGTCGAAGGCCGGGGGCGTGGACGGCCGCCGCGGCACGGGCGGCGGCGGCGGGGTGGGCACGCGCCGTCGAACCGGCGCCGCCGGTGCAGGAGCAGGAGGCATGGTAGTAGGTCCCTGCGCTGGCGCAGGCTGGCGGAACGCGCGGCCTGGTACCGTGGTCGTCGGCTCCGCGCCGTATATGACCCAGCGGCGCGGGTGGCCGTCGTGCTGGTGCTGCGGGTGGAACGGGTGCGGGAGGAAGTGCGGCGGCGGGAACGCGGGGCGCGCCGGCGGGTCGATCTCGTGGAGGAAGCGGCCGAAGCAGCGCGGGCAGAAGACGTCGGTTGACGGGTAGGAGATGATGCGGAGCGCGCGGCCGCACTGGTAGCACCAGTACATGCGGCACGTCCGGTGGCGCGCGTGCGCCGTCGTCGTCGCCGACATCGGCGGGACACGGTGGCTGGTTCCTTGCGCGTCGGGTTGGTTTGTTGGTATGCGCGTCCTGAGCAGCTGTAGCTCTCGGAGGATCGTCTTTGGAATTTTGCATGAGACGACGCAGGTTTTAAAGCAAATGCGCAGGTTTGATTGTTTGGGACGCGGAAATTGAGGCACGGGTGGAAAAGGATGGCTTCGCGGGAGGACGAAAGCGATTCTGTGGTGAGGTGAGATGAGGTGAGGTGAGGTGAGTTCGTAGGGGGCGTGTGGTGTTCGGCGACGGTGACTTGTGCGTGGCGCCAAAGCGCGGGTTGCTTGCCGGCCAGGTGGTGGACAGATGGAGGCGGGCAAGTGGCGCGAAGGGGAAGTAACGGTGGACGGCGGCTGGTTTGGGCTTTGGAAGGGAAGGCACAAGACACAGGAGATGGGCCTGGCCCGAGTAGGAGTTATAGGGCCATATTTTTGGGTGATGGACTAAACTCAGCTTAGGGGTTCGTTGTTGTCTGCACACCTCCTAAAGCAACGCTATGTTCTCTTCTGCTTTTTGCCGAGTCGCAATAGGGCGCAACTTTTCTTTTCGATTGATTGATTCATTGGCACTGTTTGCATACTCTGGCCCGGGCTAAAGCTAGAGTTAGTTTTTAGCTCTAGTTCTAGCTCCAAACTGGCTCTTGCTCTAGATGTGTTTGGATTTTTAGACTAGTTTGATACTAAATGCACATTTTTAATTATTTAGTGGCTCAAAAGAGAGAAAAATAAACTTTTATTTGGTCCCAGCCAAAACCAACTCCAATATGCACCCCATAGATGGAAATTTGGTTATTTTGAGAGAGAATTTAGTTGCATTTAACCGTCCCTAGCCTCTCTGTTTGGATCCTTTAATTTACCCAAAACTAAAGACAACCAACTGGCTCTAATCCCAGGATCCAAAATAGGGCCATTGATTTTGAGCATCTTTTCGATCGACTGATTGACCAGCGCACAAAATCACAAATTGGCCATCCCTTCACTGTTGGAGTGTGTTGGTCGATCAATCGGGCGGCCCCGTCTGCCGGGAGGGCCACAGGGGCATCTTGGCCCCGCGCCCTGGTCCCGCTTTTTTTCTAGCCACCAATTTGACTATCTCCAACAACGAATATGCAAACATAAGACCCATTTCATGATTTGAGTAAGACACAGTAAAAAAATAACGTACCTAAAATTAGACTTCGCCAACAGCACGAGACCCTTTCCGTGAATGCAAGAAGCTTGTGCGCTCCTGCCGAACTACATGTCCTACTGCGTTTCCTCTTTTTTTCTCCTATGGCGCCATAGCTTCCTCTGCTCCTGGCTCCCACGTGCTTCCACACCCTCCACTTGGCAGCGCCGCCACACCCCTGAGGTCACCGAGGTTGAGCTCACGCGCCAGGCCTTGAGTCGAGCTCGGGGCGGACCTCGTGGACGCCCAACGCGCGCGGAACTCCCAGTAGCCTTGCGGAGCTCATAGACGCTCGTCGGAGGTCATGTGTGGAGTTTGTGGTCGGTCCGCCAGAGGTCACTCGGTGGAGCTCGCCCTCACGATGCTAGGCTTGTTGGTTGTGTAGGTGCAACAAAAAATTGGGTCGAGAAGAGAGACAAAAAGGATTTTTGGGTTCTCACTCCACTCCAACGCAAATTGGGCCTTGTTTGGGTACCCCGTTGGGCGTCGTTTTTCACCAAAAGCAACATGGACGACACATTTGAGTTTGAGTGTCGTAATAGGTAAGCTCTTGGAGATAGTCTTACACAGGGGTCAAATAGGCCGCCGGGGCAAGAAGGTACAAAGGTCGCCCCGGTAGAGTACTCACCTGCATATTGTGACCACTATCTCCAGCGAGTCGAAGAAATCACGATGGTGCATAAATATTTTACCACCAACATATCAATGTGGAATTATATGTTTATTAAAACTCAAACTTTATGATCTATTTAGAACTATTTCAATTTCACTGTACAACAGCTCCATAAAAAACATAAAATTTCTAGAGTACCTTTTTGGGCTTTTACGTGCTTCATAAACTCATATTGAAAACTGAAAAGAAGTGAAGCACCGCTAAACAGGCCAAAAAAAATGGAAAAAAAGAAAAAGTGAAAATTGTCACGCTTTTTATATGTGCACGTAGAGGCATAGAGCCATGCCACGCATGGATCGAATGGAGAAAAAGGCCATCATACTTTCTACCCTCTATGCATCCGTTTATTGTGCCAATAGAGCGATGAAATAAATTCAATGCCTCGCAAAAAAAAGAATTAAATTCAATGGGTAAAAAGCAGCCCCAGTTGTTCATTCGCTTTCTCCACAAAGCTTGCGGAAAGAAATGGAAATGAGAGCCTCTCTGGTTCAATAGTCCATGGTATTTTTTTAGTCTTAGGGACTTTTTTAAAAAAAAAAAAGACCATTCACAAGGGTCTTTTAGAGACTTTTAGCTAAAAATAATAAAAAGCCTCACACAGTTTGGTTTGTTAGAGACTTTTAGACTAGCCACGGTGTGTGGTTTTGCCGGTGGTGAAAAAAAGGAGAGAGAGAGTGTGTTTGAAGCACCGGTGTCCACGTTGTAGTCGATCGCGGAGTTCACAAAAATTTCGGCATCGGCGCATGTAGAATCGCGGTGCTTGAAACTCTCTCTTTTTCTTGGCGGCAAGACGTGGGACGGGGATGAGCCAAGACATGGGGAGACCGTGGCCTTGGTCGGGGTGATAGAAAATGGGAAACGGAGGGGCCTCACCGCAAGTCTAATTACGGTGTCCTCGTCGCCGTTTGTTGCACGGAGGGACGGGGCAACATGGGGAAGCGGATGGCGGCGAGCTTCTCCCGAGCGGGACATGGAGAGGTGATTGGTTGCTGTGCGGGGAGATCGGGGCGAGCTCCGACTAGGGGGGCTATGGTGGCGATGCTCGTTGTGGGTGGCGTTGCGGGGAAGAAAAGGCCGAGGGCGGTGATTGAGCAAGTCGGGGACGTTCGCGGGACCCGATGGCGGCGGCGGCACTAGGCCCCACCGCGGCGAGTTGCGGCCGCATGGCCTTCGGCGCATCCTCCCTTTCCTCATGGCTAAGCAAGTCGGTCGCCTGTCATTTGTCTCACGCACGCCCACGGGTTGGGGGAAGAAAGAGATTAATTGGGGAAGAGAAGTTGGAGCGACCGTGCAAGTTCCACAATCACATGTGGCATCGGTGCCTAGGCGTGGGATCCTTTGGAATTGAAGCATGGGCACCTAGGCGTGGGATTCAAGGAATTGAGGCATCGGTGCCTTGTGGCGAGGTTTAGATTCTTTTATTAAGCACCACTCACGCTGTGGACGGTATTAGGGGCTTTTTTTTTTTTAAGTCCAAACACACACAAAAAAAAAAAAAGTCTATAACCAAACACCTCTTTTTTTTTTGATAATACATATCGTATTTCGAGATAAGGAAAACGCGTACAAGGCGTACAACAAATACGTCAAGTATAAGGATAGAGATTGCGAACCAAACTTCACAAAGGACCCTAAAGAAAATGAAAATTACAACGAAGTCCCCCGAAGTCCTCCATGAATCGAGGAACACCACGCAATCCTCGTCGCCGGTCACCACCGCCGTCGAAGACATCGGGCAACACCATGGGGAAGAAGCTCCATCGACGGTGGCTTTGGTAGGAGTCGAAATAGATGAAGCGTCGGTGGATCGACTGGGCCGCGCCCCAACTCCTGAATCCGAGGCTGAACGACAACCACCGCCAGGGGGCGATCCGCCCGACCTCAAGCCACCCACAACCAACCCATCCTTGAGACAAAGAGGGGCGGCATGGAAAAAGAGGGCGAGAGCACTTCCCCTATGGGATCCGGGAGGAGGAGGTGAGGCTTTATGATGGCGACGCGCCTTCGCCAACACCCGAAAAGCACGCCGCAGAAGAACACGCTCACGGCAAAGGTTTAGATTCTTTTAAGAGGAACACCCCTCACGATGTGGCGGGAACTACAAGCCCTAAGGCCTAAACCTTAGGGGCTTTTTCTTTAAGTCCAAACACACACAAAAAAGTCGTGACAGTACTGATGCTGTTGGCTATAACCAAACACCTCTTATTCTGACGGTGTGCACGAATTGTCAAACACATTTTATTTGGCATAAATGAAGTGCCACCAACCTTAAGCCGGGGCCCACGAGATCGCAGGACCCACCCTCAGCGTCAGCGAACCCCGTTCCGGTTCCGCCGCAGTCTCCGAAGAGATCGATGCCCTAGCAAGTTGGAAATCCCCCTTCATATTCGCCTCCGCCTCCCTCGTAGAATCCACGCGACCGCGAGAGCTCTCAGAAAGCACCCACCCAAAGCCCCCACGAGAGAGACGAATCTTCCGAATCTCTCGGCGGCGATGGCGCTCTCCGACCGCTCCCGCGAGTCGCTCCTCCCGAGCTTCCTCTACGGCTCCTCCTCGGCGCTCTCCTTCGCCGCCACAGGCGCCGCCGCGGCGCGCCTCCCTGTCTCCTCCCCGGCGCCTGCCGCCGCTGGAGCAGGAGGCGGCGTGCCGTTCTCGATCCAGGCGCCCAAGGAGAAGATCGAGATGTACTCGCCGGCCTTCTACGCCGCCTGCACCGCCGGAGGAATCGCCAGCTGCGGGCTCACCCACATGGCCGTCACGCCGCTCGACCTCGTCAAGTGCAACATGCAGGTGAGCGGGTAGCAGTCTAGATCTGTCGCCCTGGTGCTCCACGGGACTCATTTGGGGGGAAATCTCGCGCGGATCTGGTGGTGTTCGGTTGGTTGGGAGTGGAGCTAGTTAGTCTTAGGCTTGCGATCTCGATTTCGTCTTACTGATCTGGGTGCCGCAAATCTAGCCACATCCCGCGTCACTACGCGTGTAGTTCTACTTCCTGTGGCATGGATAGTTCGTTCCTGTACTGATATTCGTTTGCTCAAACATATGCTTGATGCCTTTTTCAAATTTATAGTAGTTTGGCATGTAGTGCTGCTTGCTAACTGAGTAGACTTTGTCTGGATCCTGTATTACCGCAGGGCCCCTTCTGACTGCTTCAAGTAGGTTTGTGACTGTGTGGCTAGACCTGTGAATTTGATCACTGTCATTAGCTATGAACTGCGACTCACTGTTGTTAACATTTTGTTTTTTTTTCTTGACGTGCTCGTTGTTGGTACCACATGAGGTGCACTTTATTTGCTCGGTGCTGGAATTCATTTCTAGGAGTTAGTTGAAATTGTGATTGTAGTGGGCACATCCATAGGCATCACTCATTATAGCATTCTGCCTGTTTCCCCACTGAAACTATTTGTTTATTATTCAAACAAAACTGATAAATGTGTAATTTTTGACTATCGTCTGTGTTGTGGTACTAAATGAACCATTAATTATGATTGCGACAATTGGCACTAGCTCTGATAGGTTGTTGTGTCCTGGAGACTAAAATTTGTGAGCATTTGCCACTTATGCATGTATGTTATGCTATCATATTTTAGCAGGGGGGAGCAATGCAAATATCAGTTTCCACTTGAATTTGAGGCCAATTTAATTGCTACTTTGAACCTCTGCTTTAGTTTGTGGTCTTGATATGTACTCGAATCTATACGTTCCTAGCTTTTTGCCAATTGCCCTCAGTCTCCATTCCTTCCTTTGGGTCGCATTCTTTCCTTTTGGGCACATTCTTCCCGTTGGATCACATTCTTGTTGTTTCTCTTATATTTATGTAATGAATATTTTTAGACAGTTAGGTTTTAAACAGTATTATCCTCTAATCCTAATCATAAGTTGTTTTAGCATTGTCCTAGGTAAAACTACTTCAACTATGATCAAGCTGTATTATCTTGATTGTGCATTTGTTTGATATTGTAGATGTTAATGTATTTTAGGGTTGTTTGACTTATGTTAAAGCTCAAATGACTTATGTTTGAAACGGTGGGAGTATATGTATTAGTTGCCTGATTCATTGTGTAAGCAATTAATTTCATGTTTAAATCAGAGATTTTGTACATGAAACGCTTGTTATTGTTTCAGATCGATCCAGCAAAATACAAGAGTATCTCATCTGGATTTGGTGTCCTGCTAAAGGAGCAAGGGGCTAGGGGCTTCTTCAGAGGATGGGTGCCTACCTTGCTTGGTTACAGTGCTCAAGGGGCCTGCAAGTTTGGCTTCTATGAGTTCTTTAAGAAGTATTACTCGGACATTGCAGGGCCTGAGTATGCTCAAGTACAAGACTCTAATCTACCTTGCAGGATCTGCATCTGCTGAGGTAATTGCTGATGTGGCTCTCTGCCCTTTTGAAGCTGTGAAGGTGCGTGTGCAGACACAGCCTGGATTTGCTCGTGGGCTGAGTGATGGGCTCCCCAAATTTGTCAAAGCTGAGGGTGCTCTTGGGTAAGAAATTGTCTGACTCAAAAATTATTGATGTGTGACTTGGTTGCCGGCTATCTTCCTAACAGCTCTTGTTGCTTAATGATTTTAGGCTCTACAAGGGAATTGTTCCTCTATGGGGTCGTCAGATTCCTTGTAAGTACATAAATCTTACCATCTTTAGTACACTGTTCTTTTATTTTTAATCATTTGCATTGAATAACCGTTGCAAAACCATTGACTATTGTGAAACTGAATGCTTGAAAACAAATCTTGTTTGCATGACACAACTCACTTGATGTCTTGACTTTTGGAGAACCCACAAACTGTTTTTTTTTGTATGCTTTCCTGCCTTCCTGGACATCATGCATTACCCACCGATCTGTTCATAGTAGCAGCTTTAGTAATATACTGTGTCTCTAAACATGATTTTTGTGTAACCAGGAAATAAACTTTACTACAATTAGTTGTTTCTTGGTAGCTAAATGATTATTCCCTCAGTCCTTAATAGAGTGCACATCCTGCCTTTCGAGGAGTCAATCAGTTTCAAGTTTGACTAGGGATTTGAAGAAAATGGCATCAACATGTGTACTATCTTTAATTAGGTTTACTACTGAAAAATATATTGCAAGATTAATCTAACGCACTTTTATGATGTATGCAGATACCATGATGAAGTTTGCATCTTTTGAGACCATCGTTGAGCTTATCTACAAGCATGCTGTGCCTGTTCGAAGTCTGAGTGCAGCAAGACTACCCAATTGGGTATCAGCTTTGCTGGCGGTTACGTTGCTGGCGTCTTCTGTGCTATTGTTTCTCACCCGGCTGACAACCTTGTGTCTTTCCTGAACAATGCCAAAGGGTGCTACAGTGGGCGATGTAAGTATATATTTTTGCTTTTGCATCAAAACATGTATCATCTTGTGCTTACTGGCTATTGGTTATATATTGTTGTTGTATTCTTGCAGGCTGTTAAGAAGCTTGGTCTCTGGGGTCTATTCACTAGAGGACTTCCTCTTCGTATCGTCATGATTGGTACCCTTACTGGTGCTCAGTGGGGAATTTATGATGCTTTCAAAGTGATGGTTGGACTGTGAGTATCTCTACTGCTTCAGGAATAATCATTGCAACATTCAAATTCTTTTGAGAGATCACCCATTAATGTTTTGTTTTGTTTGTTTCAGCCCAACAACAGGAGGCGCTGCACCTCCCCGGTAGTAGAGGACGAAGCGAAAGCCATTGCTTGATTTTTCTGTATTCCCTGAGATGATATTTGGTGGAGGATGGAATTGTTATCAGCCACTTGAGAGCTTAGTTCCAGAATATTTTTTCTTAACGGAAAATTTGTCCGTCATCCTTTTGATGAGAGGAACTCATTAAACAGGTGAAATAGGTCTTTTGCCCCTGGGGAAAGTTTATGCTTGATGCATAATAATTTGTAGAACAGCGAAGAGCGCAGGTTTTGGTTACCTCCTGTACCGAGGAATACTTACTAAGTCACATTTCACATTATGTTGTTTTTATGGAAGCATGCACCTCGTTTGATGTTCTTTTTGCCATTGCTGGAACTATGAGGTTGCTGTCGTTTTGTTTCTTTGCCCTCCCGTTCGCGTCAGTTTGTGCTGACCCCCAGAGCAGCTCAGCGTGTAGTCGGTTTGCCTCGCTGTTGGGCAGGCCTTGCCGTCGTGTCGCTACGCGTTGCCCCGGCCTTACCGTGGCGGCGAGACCGCGCGCCGCTGGGACAGGCCACAGCCACGGTTTGGTCAACGGCGAGGGGTCAGATCGACAACGAGCTGCACGAATCGATGGAGTGGCTGGTCCGTCTACTGCTCTGGCCTCTAGCTAAGGTTTCAACAGCTAGTTTTGGAACTCAGGAATGACGTATTAGGAAAACAATGTCCATCCTCTTTTGGGAAACGCAGCAGAAATGTTTCTATCCCCACAACGAATCTCATCTTGTTAACCATCTAATCTACCCGAGGGATGATGGTGCCTGTTTCTTTCGTTCCAAATATTGCAACTAAAGCTAGCCAAAAAAGCGCTCATTCGTTATTGCAGCTTCGCTTCCACCCTTTTTTTTTTTTTTTAATGAGCCGTGGTAGCATTTCAGCTCGTAAAATTAATGAAGTAGCTTGCGAGCTAAACACACCTAGTAGTTCATAGCCTGACAACCAAAACTAGTAAAATTACGTTCATGTTAGAAGTTAACTCTTTGCACACATCTGACACAAACACAAGAATTTGGCTCCATGGCCTCAAAATAAATTTCCTTACCTATTTGGCCTTCCATCCATTCTGGGCATGATTGTTACATGCCATGCCAGAATGGAAAGAAGGCCAAATAACTATGGCCTCAAAACAAATTTCCTTAGCTATTTGGCCTTCCATCCAATCATGCGCGAGAATGGAAAGAAGGCCAAATAACTTCTGAAATATGTTTTGAGGCCATAAATAAAAATAAAAATAAGGCAAATAGCTAAGTATAGTTTTTTTTTAGATAAAGGTAAGTGTATTTTTTTAGGGCCATACACCTAGGGCTCGTTTAGATGACAAATTATTTGTTAAAAGCAATCATTCTAACTCTTGTAGTACTCTTGTAGCAATTTCGTTTGTATTTGGTAAACATTGTCCAATCATTGACTAACTATACTCAAAAGATTCGTTTCGTGATTTACAACAAAACTATGTAAGTAGTTATTTTTTTTACCAACATTTCTTGCTCCGAACATATGTCTTTTAGTGTATTTAATATGATGTGATGGAGAGAGAGTCTAAAAATTTGGAAGTTTTTGGTAAAACTTTAGCCATCAAAACAAGGCGTTAATTCCCCCTTTATTTTTATCCTGTGCAGGTCTGAACACTCCTCCTTTTGCAACTCCTGATTTAGACTGCTGACATTCTGATGTAGTTGACTTTCTTGCTAGCTAGCCTCTGCGCTCTGGCGATCGGGAAGGTCAAATTAGAAGCTAGATTATGTTTTGTGCTACGTGTATAATAAGGGTAAGGGTAAGCAGTCATTATCACGGTTATGGCTTCCACCATCTGAGACACTGAACCTGCCCGAGCTGCACGAAAGTCGGCTACTGCCGCTCCCAGCACACCCCACCGCCCAGCTCGCTCCGGTGCTCTGCACCAAGCATCTGAAGCTCGCGATGCATGCATCTAACCTGACGGATCGGAGACGAAGTCACCAGCTCAGCTCATGAAGCAAGCCAATTGTCTCACAACATGTTGGTATTTTAATTACAAGGGATGCATCAAAGATGCTTGTAAAATACAATTGAAACTCTGCCAGGGGATAATGAAAACAAGTCTCAGATGCAAAATGGCATCGCCGTGCCGTATCCCCAACGAGGGCATCAAGGTTTCAGTAACAGTGGTCATTGTTTAGCTACCTTCAGAGTTTTCTGTGTGTGGTGACGGCACGAACTAGACAGTGGCCAACACCTCGGGCTTAAGCCACAAACAACTGCTCCCAGCGTCAGCAGGGTGACTTTGAGAGTGAGAACTGACATGAGAAGCTCTAGGAACGATTCTTACAGTTCATTTCTTAGCGGCAATCAACAAAAGAACAGGTCCAGCAATCAGTGAATTCAGGTTTAGTTTTACATCCACTTGCACGTAGTACGCCAATTGCAAAACCGCCCGGGGGAGCGTGATGTCATGTGGCATGTGAGCTCCCGCGTCGTCTCCGCGAGATCTGGGCGCGCTGAATCGGGCTCGCCCCATAAACAAATTGCAAACAAATTGCGGTGGCCGGTTATTAGCTGTGGCGAGAGGACTCGAGGAGAGGCAGCAAGAATCACTGAATCTGTGAATCAGGAACCCAACATGGTCGGCATATTGGCATATGACATGGCTCCCTCCGCGCGAGCACTCTGCACAAGTATTTGCTGTTCGGCCTGTGTCGCAAGGCTGTAAACGCGTGGAGCATCATAACGCGCCGGCCAAAGATCCGGTATACGAACTCATCGTTGTGCTGTTCCTTCTCAAGCGGCAACTTCGAATGATCAGTCTTTCGGATCTTGGATCCTGACGAGTTACAGCTCTGTCAATCGGCTCTACTATTTCTTATTAGATGGTTTCCATTGCTGTGTGTGCTGCTGGCTCCCAGTAGGACACCCATAAAAAAACCTATCTGCCCACGCTGCCGCCGATTCGCGCACGACATCCAAACTCACCCGTTGCCGACGCCACCCCACCCCGCCCAAAATTTATTCAGCGGAGACGAAACATACGGCTGCAGGTGCACGGTGTGCCTGCACGCCAGCACCAGCCGCAAGTCCTCGTCGTGTTGCATTATTTTTTGTCCCGTCCAGCACCAGCACCATCAGCATCCACAGATCCCAGCGCGGCCAATGGCGGTCGAGTCAACTCCCGAGCCACGAACACAACCTCCCCAGCCCGCCATGCCTCCGCCACGCATCACGTATCCCCGTCCCCAAGACAATGCCATGAGCGCGCCGATCTACGGGCGCACCGATGCCGCCGACGCGTCTCCACCTCGCCGTCCTGCTCCTCCTCGGCGTCGCCTCGGACCGGGCGCGCGGCGGCAGGGTCGCCACGGGCTCCTCACCCCGGACTTCACGGCGTCGTACCTGCTCTTCCAAGACAGCTACGGCGCGTTCCTCGCGTCACGGAGCGGCGCGTTCCAGGCCGTGGTCTACAACCCGGATGAGCAGCAGATGGAGCGCTACTACCTCGCCGTGCTCCACGCGCCGTCAAGACCTGCGTCTGGGTCGCCAACCGCGCCGCGCCCATCACCGACCGCGCCGCTCCGCTGCAGCTCACGGCCAGTGGGATCTCCGCCGAGGACCCCAACGGCACGACCATCTGGTCCACGCCGCCGTTCGGGGTACCGGTGGCTGCGCTCCGCCTCGACGACCACGGCAACCTCGCGTTGCTCGACGCGAGGAACGTCACGCTGTGGCAGTCCTTCGACCGCCCCACCGACTCGATCGTGTCGTCGCAGCAGCTCCCCCGCGGGGCCTTCCTGGCGTCCGCCGCGTCGACCTCCGACTTCTCCGAGGGGGACTACCGGCTCAACGTGACGGCGACCGACCTGCTGCTCACGTGGATGGGGTCCAAGTACTGGGGGCTCTCGAACGACGCCAGCTCCACCGTGGACCGCGGCGGCACCGTCGCGTACATGGCCGTGAACGGCACCGGCCTGTACCTGCTCGCGGCGGACGGCGGGGTGGTCATCCAGCTCTCGCTGCCTGCAGCCGAGCTGCGAGTTGTTAGGTTGGGATCTGATGGGAAGCTGCAAATCCAAAGCTTCGCGTCGGCGAACTCATCTAAGTCGCCGATGGACGGCGGGTTCGTGGCGCCGAGCGACGGATGCGCTCTGCCCCTCGCCTGTGGCGCGCTCGGGCTCTGCACGCCCAAGGACTGCACGTGCCCGCCCTCGTTCGCGGTGTCGCACGACGGTGGTTGCGCGCCGTCTGACGGCTCCACGCCGCTGTCCGTCTCCTCATGCGGCGGCGGCAATAACAGCTTGCCGGTGTCGTACCTCAGCCTTGGCAATGGCGTCGAGTACTTCGCTAACAAGCTGGCGCCGCCGACCGTGTCCGGCAACAACGTTTCTTCATGCCAGGCTCTGTGCACCAGCAACTGCTCTTGCCTCGGTTACTTCTACGACGACTCGGCGTTGTCCTGCTATCTGGTGCAGCACCAGTTCGGCTCTTTCATGAGTGCCGACTCCACCCAAGGCTCCGACAAGCTCGGCTACATCAAGGTCCGGAGCCCGCAGCCATCGAGATCATCGAGCACTTCGTCCTCAAACAGCACCCTCATTGCCATCCTGCTCCCAACAATCGTTGCGTTTGTGCTCATCGTCGTCGTCAGCGCCACCGTAATCAGGGCGTGGCGCAGGAGGAAGGGGCGCTCGTCGCGCTCCAGGGACCAGCACCTCCCGCGGCAGCGCTCGCCGTCGGACTCTGCGCACCTGGTGCGGGATATTGACGACGACGACGACATCGTCATCCCTGGCCTCCCCACCAGGTTCACGCACGGCGAGATCGAGGACATGACCAACAGCTTCCGCATCAAGATCGGCACCGGCGGGTTCGGCGTCGTGTACAAAGGCGAGCTCCCGGACGGCTCGGAGGTGGCCGTGAAGAAGATCCAAGGCGTCGGGATGCAGGGCAAGCGCGAGTTCTGCACCGAGATCGCCGTCATTGGCAACATCCACCACATCAACCTCGTCCGCCTCCGCGGCTTCTGCACCGAGGGCCAGCGCCGCCTCCTCGTGTACGAGTACATGAACCGCAGCTCCCTGGACCGGTCGCTGTTCCGGCCGACCGGCCCTCTGCTGGAGTGGAAGGAGCGGATGGACGTCGCCGTCGGGGCGGCGAGGGGCCTGGCGTACCTCCACTTCGGTTGCGACCAGAGGATCATCCACTGCGACGTCAAGCCGGAGAACATCCTGCTCGCGGACGGCGGCCAGGTGAAGATCGCCGACTTCGGGCTCGCGAAATTGCTCACGCCGGAGCAGTCCGGCCTCTTCACGACGATGAGGGGGCACGCGCGGGTACCTCGCGCCGGAGTGGCTCAGCAACACCGCCATCACCGACCGCACCGACGTGTACAGCTTCGGGATGGTGCTCCTGGAGCTGGTGCGCGGCCGCAAGAACCGCAGCGAGCACGTGACCGACGGCGGCGGCGAGGGCTCCAATTCCTCGAACGGGACCACGGGCAGCTCGTCGCGCGGCGCGAAGAGCGACTACTTCCCGCTCGCCGCCCTGGAGGCGCACGAGGCCGGGCAGTACGCGGAGCTGGCCGACCCTCGGCTACAGGGGCGGGTGGTCGCCGAAGAAGTGGAGAGGGTAGTGAAGGTGGCGCTGTGCTGCCTCCACGAGGACCCACACCTGCGGCCGAGCATGGCGGTCGTGGTCGGCATGCTGGAGGGCACCATGGCGCCGCGGGAGCCGCGGGTGGAGTCGCTCGGGTTCCTCCGGCTGTACGGCCGGGGGTTTTCTGGGCCAGCGGACGGCGAAGACAGCGGCAGGAATCTGAAGCTGAAGCATATGGCGTCCCCGATGAACCGGTCAGGGACGGCGACGTCAACAACAATGAGCGGGTGGCCGTCGTTCCTGTCGTCATCTCAGCTCTCCGGTCCGAGATAGCCAAGAATGTGCACGGAATTCTTTCGAGCTTAATTAGGCAAGAGTGTACTCCGACGAATCCATTCTTGATTTTGTTACTTGGTAGTACTAGTACAACAAAGGAATTTATCTTTGTATCTACGGGAGGTATTTGGTCCAAATCACCGCAATTTTCTTGCATTGCCTTTTGCTGGATTGGTTTTTCCATCAGAATGGTGGAGACGAAGCTGAAATCCGTTAATGTCGTACGCAAAGATTTCGCGCATCCTTCTTTTGAATTTGAACTCCTTTCGGATCTGAACATCCAAATCTCCAGCGAAACTCTTAACTATACATGGATATCGTGCCGCCTCGGGCCGTCGTGCCTGTAGGGCCGTGCCAAGGTGGGCTTCGTGCCTGGCCTACGGCCCATGCACGGCCTGTTGGGGCCACCGGGCCGGCCCGACAGCACGGACGGGCACAAGGGAGACGATCAGGCCCTGCAGGCTGCAGCTGATCACCGATTCACTTCGTCAATCATCAATTATCAGGTCATCATTCATCACCCGATCAAGCCCGTTGTTTTTTTTTCATCGATTGTTTTCTAATCCAAATTAATTATTTCAGATCGGCTTTAGCCCCTAGTTTTTATTCATCAATCGTTTTCTAATCCAAATTAATCATTTCAGATTTCTAGTAATCATACCGATATAGTTAGGTTTTTGTTCTAATTTATTAGTTGTTTAATTCTTAAATGCTATCTAAGAAACATTTGTCGGGGCTTAGAAAAGAAAATGGAAAAAATAGAAAAATAATTTGTTGAATCTTAAAAAGGTGCTCTAGACAATTATTTTTAAGCTTCCAGTGTTGTGAAGTAATTCTGTAGAACCAGGTCCTTCTTATAGGGAGGGGCAAGGCAAGGAAAAAGTCTTATTTGCATCCCTCAACTATCAAAGTTTGATTTTCCTCCCCTCAACCGTAAAAACCGTATAAAGATAATCCCTTATCAGTTTTAACCCCGGTTTTGATCCACGTGGCACCATGTCACCATGCCACATCATCACATATCCATCTCATCTCTCTCCTCTCCTTGTTCTCTCTCCTCTCTGTTTATGAGGACGAACGCCAGGGCTGCTGCCGTGAGCGGGGAGGTGGGCGTCGACGTGTCCCGATAGTGGCGGCGCAACAGAGACAGCACACGAAGGCGGGCAGCAGGCCGCTGCCGAGCAAGGAGGAGGCCGGCGACCGCTGAGGCCAGGGTGCATGCATGGCCAGGCACGGGGGACAGTGGCCGCTAGTGGGGGAGCGGGCGGGATATGCTTGCAGTCCTCCGTGACGCTCTCCGTGCATCTAGTTGACGCCGCGGCAGCACGCGGGCTCGCCCTCGCCGATGCATGCATCGAGTGCATCAGCAGCAGCGGCCCGCGACACAGAGCGGGAGCGTGGCAGTGGGCCGACGGCGAGCGCCGCGAAGAAGCGGTTGTCGTTCCCAGCACAGCTGCAGGGGCAGGCGGCAACGACGAATAACGCGCAGAGGCTGCAGAGCCCGAGCTTCAAGAGCGTGGCGGGCGGTTCTCGCCGGAGCCGAGGTCTACCGTGTTGTCGTCGTGCGCGGATAGCCTCGTTGGCAAGCCACCTCGCGCAGCCGACGGTGGCGGCTCGTGCTCGAGGATGACGGGGCAGTGTCACCGGAGGTCATTGACGCCAAAGTTCAGTAGCACACGAGTCAGAGCGAAGGGCGAGCAGGGCCACGTACGGTGAGCTATGTGCATGCCTTGTTACCTTGATGACAACATCATGATGTCGTGCTTATATCATATATATACTTCCTTTTTCCTCTTGAAAATAAAACCAAAATACATAAATAAATAAATACCTTTAGTCATCGACTCATCGTGATCACCACGAAGCGGGGAGCACTTGCTAACGGAGAAGAAGCGGACGACGAGTCCGGCCGCTATGGGTCCGCGGCGAGCCGCTACACGTGGCTCAGCACAGCGATGGGGCAACCAGGACGACCTCCACCTCACCGACGGCATTGTGTGGACGAAAATTAAACTTTTGTGAAAGATGAGTGAGTGAGGATGGACTTTTTCCGCAAGGCAACGTGTGCGACGCCATGGGCCATCGCCACCGGGAGGCCCATGAGTATGTGTTTTAGTACTACATAAAGAGCAGCTACATCTGGCCTACCTCTGGCCTTCGTTACTCACGAGTTCCTGCCGCCGGCCGCCGCCTCCGCCTCCGCCTGGAAGGCTGGACCTGATCTCGCGACCCTCTCCCTGGACGGCTGGAACCTGATTATCGCTACCGCTCGGCGTTCCCCCTTGGGCTCTTCCCCTGCGTTCGTCTCTGCAGACTGCTGTAAGTGAGATTGTCTGATCGCATTTCAGTTTATCAGCTGCATAAAAAAAAAATCAGTTTATCAGTTAACCGATAGGTATAGGGCTTCGAATTTCTAATCCAATATATTTTTTGAACTTGTTCGATTATGCCAAAGAAATATTTGTCTCGTGCTCAGAAAAAAGAAAAAAGAAACCAACAAGATCTCAGTTTGATGAATCACAAAAGTGTGCTATTTTTTTCAACTTCAAGTAATGCCGAAGTTAGGCAAGATCAACATGAGCATGATCAGTTAATAATTGCACAAGTTGATGTCAATTATGCTACAATAGAGGAGCATAATTTAGATGCACATGCCGATGTCACTGAAGGTGCTACTGGGGAGACAGCTGATAAAAATTTGCATATCAGATTCTATTAACTATTCCCGGGCCCTTAGTGTCTTGCTGGCCCATAGACCCATGAAATTTGTGAGACGGCCCTGCTGCAGATGCACTTGATATTGAAGAACAAGGGCAGCAGCAAGCTAACGATAATTTAAGTGAACAAGATGGTGCAAATGACTATGCTACATAGCATGAAAATTTACAGCCTTCCTTTGAACCTGAAAATTCAATTCATGACATGCAGGAAGCTTCTATTCATGATGTCTTTAATTCTAAACTTGAGGAACCTTGATTATAACGGTAGAGATATATTGATTGAAAAGGGGCCCTGAGAGAGTTGAATCTTAGTTCCCTCTGAATTCTCTTAATAGACGTTTTTCATAGTCTTTATTACTACTCCAGAAACTACAGCAATGGTGGAGACCCACAAGAGCGTGCAGGAGCTGGCGGCGTCGCTGGGCGCGCTACCGGCGGAGTTCGTACGGTCTGAGCAGGACCAGCCGGGCGCAACCACCTACCACGGGGCTGCCGCGCCGGCCGTGCCGGTGATCGACATGTCGGAGCCCGGGTTCGGCACGCGCGTGGTCGAAGCCGCCAAAGAGTGGGGGCTGTTCCAGGTGGTGAACCACGGCGTGCCCTCCACGGCGGTGGCGGAGCTCCAGCGCGTCGGGCAGGCTTCTTCGCGCTGCCGCGGGAGGAGAAGGAGCGCTACGCCATGGAACCGGCATCCGGCAAGCTCGAGGGCTACGGCACCAAGCTGCAGAAGGACCTCGAGGGCAAGAAGACGTGGAACGACTTCTTCTTCCACGTCGTGGCGCCCCCGGAGAAGGTGAACCACGCCATATGGCCTGAGAGCTCCGCCGCCATCGCCGGGTACAGGGAGGCGAACGAGGAGTACTGTCGCCATTTGCAGCGCCTGACGCGCGAGCTGTTTGAGCACCTCTCGCTGGGGCTCGGCCTCCACGAGGGCGCCATGGCGGAGTCGTTCGGCGGCGACGGCCTGGTGTTCCTAATGAAGATCAACTTCTACCCGCCGTGCCCGCAGCCGGAGCTCACGCTCGGCCTCGCGCCGCACACGGACATGAGCACGCTCACCGTCCTCGTGCCCAACGAGGTGCAGGGCCTCCAGGTCTTCAAAGATGGTCACTGGTACGACGCCAAGTACGTGCCGGACGCGCTCATCGTCCACATTGGTGACCAGATAGAGGCAAGCTAACTTTTCTCATCTCGTACATTCCACCAAGTCTTTGGTGCTTTATGTCTCGTTGAACACACCGATCGAGCAGATTTTCAGCAACGGGGCGTACAAGGCGGTGCTGCATCGTACGACAGTGGACAAGGAGAAGACGCGGATGTCATGGCCACTGTTCTTGGAGCCGCCGGGGGAGCTCGTCGTCGGGCCGCACCCGAAGCTGGTCACAGACGAGAGCCCAGCCAAGTACAAGGGGAAGAAGTTCAAGGACTACCAACACTGCAAGATCAACAAGCTCCCCATGTAACTCGGTCGGTCTCGTGTGCGCCCGTTTCGCAGTCATTCTGTTAGTCTGGCTTTTTTTTTTGAGCAACTTTAGTGTGGCATAATAAATAAACATAAACCGTTGTTTCAGTCCCATGCATGGACACGCAAATTGGCCTGTGGGCTCGTGGTTGCTGTTTTGTTTGGGCCACCAATCGTGGGCTGTTTATCTACTCTCTTTCTGCCAATGGCCCGTCCTGGTTGGAATAATAATAAAAAAAAATTAAAAAATACTAGGCATACGCCTGGTCTTGTTTGGCCACCAAAGTGTAGGCTGTCTCTTGAAAAAACAATAATGAGGAGGCTCCCCACTCACCAGAACACCCTCGCATTCCTCTCTAAGCAACGAGTGAGTCCAATACCGGCCGCAACCACCAGACTCCATCCAAGCTCGTCCTAGGTCTAAAGGCTCATAGGAAGCTAGTCTAAGCTATAGCTTGTCGTTGAGGGTTACTACTTTCACCCTCCAGCTAACATACTGTTAACAGGTGTTTATTAAATAAAACTGTTTTTTAAAAGGCACGCCTGTTAACAGTTTATTAGATGACAGGTATAGTGGTAATGACGGGCAGAGCACAATTTTTAGCACAAAGGCATTGCAAGGGCTAGTTTTTTTTTTTAACATTACTGTCGAATACAGAACGGTTTGGACGGGGAGCCTGTTTTTATCACTACCGGTAGTATACAATGTTAGGCTCATTAGAGCATGGTTAATAAAGTCGGCCGGCGAAATGGAACTGCCAAGTCACTCTCAGCCATTAGAAATAGTCTACACATATAATGGTTTAGCCAAGAGATACTATTAAAATAATTTAAGTATCGATTTGCACATGAAGCGGCGAAAAGGCTGGCGTTTCACCAACCGCCCGCTCCATTCTCTCTCTTCTCACTCCACCTCATATTTTGTTAATGTGGAACCTCATTTAGCCTCTCCTCAGATTTTTCTTCTCGTGACGTTTTCAGTCGACGACAAGATTAGAACGTGCCAATAAGTCATTGGAGCTGCTTGGTGGTATAAGTCTAGCTAGGGGCGTACTGTAGGTCCTAAAGCCCTAAATCGACCATTCAACATCGCATCAGGGTCCAGATGAACATGAATGTCGTGATCAATCACACCTGGCTATAGTGGCTGCCACCGGCGGCGGCATGGCACGCACTGTACGTAGTTACTACATCCAGTCCACTTTCAGATAGCGGAGTTCAACAGTGCTATGCTATGGCCTCCATGTATAGATGCCGATTGGTTTCTCTCCTTGCAAGGCAATTGGCCAGTAGGCGTATTCTCTACTTGCAAGGAGGTCTCGTGCACGCAACGTCGTCGTGGGTCGGAGGAGTTGATCAGCCGACAGGTGTCTGCCAATGTTACGCCTGCTGCTCTTGCTAAATGGACTAATCGTGCAGATAGATATAGAGATGAAAACTCAGGAAAAGAATGTGTGAGGCGCCCGGCCACTTGTTACAGTGTCTCTCCCGATCCTTGCGTCCTCTTCGACCACGCCGCGTTTCTGGCTTTCTGCCCGCGTTGCTTCCGGCAGCACTAGTAGATGGCGGCATGGTCCCCTAGTTGGTCCGTTAGTCCCTACGCAAACGCTCTCACCGGTCGTCGTCTTCAGTCGTCACCCGTTCCGATCCAGCCACGGGCCCCGATCGATGAAGCGACTAGCGAGCGAGCAAAAGAGGCCCTACTACCACTGTGCCACACCAGATATAGAGATTGCTTCGACGCATGGCATTTCCGATTTCCATGCCATTGCTATAGCTCTTGCTTCTAGTGCGACACGCATTGGTCCTTCCAGCGTCTGAATTCTCACCTCTAGACCCTTCTCAGTCAACAAGGTTGTAGCTTTGCGATTGCGAGACTGCATGCATTTCAAGTTAATCAACTTGAATTGTTGCCATCATATGGGATCATGGTAGCGTGCACAATTTGTAAGCCGCAAGCTCGCACGTCTAACAAGGACTAGACTCTCTAAACAACGAAATCAGATGAACACCGAGACCATGTTTTGTCCGGTGTCAATTAAATGCAGTAATTGGGCGGTCATCTTTAATCACTAGAAGTAGACATGGCACACTGCCACACGTCTCATTTCTACTTGTTGCACATATATACTCCACCGTCGGTAAACAAAAATTACAATCATCGACAAAAAGTCGATTGTGTAATAGTGTGTGGTATGATCCAAAATATTTTGTGTCGCGGTCGAACATGCTTTCGATCATGTCAAAAGAATGTGCCACGACTGCTACCTCCATATGGGATCTAGATAATTTATCCTAAGTCAAGATAATTCTAATTGGAACAGATTAGGTACAAACCAAACTCTCCGAGTAAAACTGCAAACTTCTAGTATGGGCCACATGATGCCGATCCAAGGGGGCATAGGGGATTGAGTATTTTACACTTTATCGCCCGCCTCCATCGGATCAACATCCTATGACTCAGATTAGAAGTTTGCACGGTTTACATGGAGAGGTTGATTTGCATATGAACTGTTGCCAATCAGTGGCGGAGCAACCCAATGCTACTGCTGAAACACCTGTGCAAGAAACGCAAACTGAACAAGTACCGTAAGCACAAGGTTTACAACTTAGTGCTTACTTACGCAGTATGTTCATCAAACCATTCACTTAGCGATGTTTATGTTTGATATTTGCATAAAATTGTGCCTCACAAGCTGATTTTTAGTACATTTGTAAATATCCGAATGACTATTTCTATGGTTTATTGCACTGGGCCTTTTATACAAATTAGTAGTAGAAATGTTCGCCATAGGTAGATTTTATTCCTGGCTCCGCCATTGTTGCCAATTCTAATTATAACCAAATTTATAGAGAAGACCTTGTGTGCGTAAATTAAATCAAACAAACAAACTACTCACAACCATATCACCAAACACCTGTGTGCATAAATTAAAACAACACCAAAACTTGAATCAATCAAACCACAAGTCATCTGATCTTCCAGTAGCAATATACTTGCATCAATTATTAATTAGCTCACTAATACATCACCCACAACATCTCATATGAACACAAATATGTCTTCCATGTCAACACATCCATACAAGCAAAAACTTTACACATATGGACCAATAGTAGACATGATAGTGACTTAATCAACAACATGGGAAGAGAAGTACCGATCGAATAAAAGTCAGGGCACCAAGAATTAAAAAAAAAAACCTTACTAGAAAAAAAAAAACACGAAGCGATGGTGGAGTGATTCCACTATGAGATGAAACAAATATAGAGACGAGAAGCCAACAAGTAGGGGTGGGGAGCACGTGGGCTCAACCCTTCAAAGTTGCTCCACTTGTCTCCCTAATCTTATTACCCTACCTCTAAAAAACGCAAGAACTCTTTGTTCTCGGTCCATTCCCAAGCTGACTAAGAAGGCTTAAAAGGCCATTTCTGAGAAGCAGTGTATGCTATGGAAATACCATTTGTGAAAATCTCTGCGCAAACCATGGTAAAAAAGTCATCTAAATTTACCAAAAAAAAATCACACATGTATATGATATGATGATACATAACCTTGTAAAATATCTTGTCCAAACTCGACTTCGTTTGTGAGATATAAAAATAACAAATTTCTATCTCACAAACGAAGTCGAGTTTGGACACGATATTTTACATGATTGTGAATCATCATATCATCTACATGTGTGATTTTTGGTAAATTTAGATGGCTTTTTTGTCGTGGTTTGCACAGGTTTTCACAGCAAGATGGTTTTCATAGCATACGTTGTTTTTACAAAATGCCCTCGAGAGGCACTAGATTATCGCAAACAGCTCAAATTTCATCTTATTACAGTATGACAATAGTTTACATAACAAAGAAGAGAAACCCTGGAATGAAAAATGGGCAATCCTGAGCCAAATCCCTTTTTTGAAAAAAAACAAGCGGTTCTCAAACTAGAACCCAAAGGAAAAGGATAGGTGCAGAGACTCAATGGAAGCTGTTCTAACGAATCGAAGTAATAACGATTAATCACAGAACCCTATAATATAGGTTCTTTATTTTATTTTTAGAATGAAATTTGGAAGGATTATGAAGAGGTATAGAAAATTCATATATTTTTAGAATTATTGTGAATCTATTCGAATCGAATATTGAGTAATCAAATCCTTCAATTCATTGTTTTCGAGATCTTTTTAAAAAGTGGATTAATCGGACGAGGATAAAGAGAGAGTCCCATGCTACATGTCAATACTGACAACAATGAAATTTCTAGTAAAAGGAAAATCCGTCGACTTTATAACCAATTGGCCTCCAAATGATTAAAACTAGAAGATGCACATCATAGTATTATCATAAATAAGATAAATTGTGAAAAAATACATCTCATAATAATGTATCGCTAACTATGCTTATTTGATAAGTACTATTATTCTTCAGAATTATTAATATTTTAGGATGGAATTAGCAATTTGTATATGTTATTAGGGTCTAGTTATTTAATTCTCGCCTAATACCAGCAATGCCATATTGTCTTCCTATATTATTATTATATATAAATAGGTCGGATCCCTTTGCTTCGACATACTAGGTCGAGCAGCAAAACGCTGCGTGCCATCTCATTACTGCCGTTGCTCTAGTTTGGTTCTTTGGTCGCAAGCATGGCTGGCGCCGGTGGAGGAGGCGCAGACGCCGGCGATAGCTTCTACAGCGACTTCATGGTGCTGCGGCCGGACAAAGGCGGGCTCTACGCCCTCGTCCACCTCATGTGGTCGGGGAAGGTGTCCGAGAACGCGGCCGTGGATTGCCCCGCCGGCACAGAGATATCTGACTGGCGTAGGCGGTGGGCGTTGCTCGTCTCGCTGGTGGCGCAGGTGCTGATGCTGTGGGCGAAGAAGCCGATCGCCCTGATTGGGAGAGTGACGGAGTACTGGATGAACCTCGTCAACGAGAATGGCGGTGGCGTCCTCGTGCTCGTCCTCAGAGCGCTGCAAGGTAGTACTTGCTTTCACTCGTGTGTCACACCGTAGCTGAACGTCTGAACTCTGAACCCATCCAGCACTCTCATGTCTCAATAAGTTTTGGAAAAAGAATTCATCTCCAACTCTAATTCTGCATGCCTTCTCAATTCAAACACTGCTGCAGACGACCTAAAGAACAACACATTACATATCTGCACAACCGTGTGTCGCAACTTAAGTTGAAATCACTTGATAATAGCGCACTTGAAACACGGGTGAATGGTCCGATCACGAGAAAAAAGATAATGGCGCACTTAGTTCAGGTCTTAGATTATCCCCGGTCAGTTCATGGACTCGACTGTTTCATTGGCATAGATATATGAAGGTCGTATATTGCTATCGATGGTACAAATCAACACAATTGCATTTATGGCCCTATAGGTTCCACCTATCTACAGGAATTCTTCCATTCGTTTCTGATCACACGCATGAACATTCCTCTTACAATAATATAATATGAAGATTTGTGTAGTGCTGTACTCCAACCTATAGGTACTCTTCATAATGTGAGGAGTAGCTTACTAACTTGACAACGTTTGTATATACATGTATTGCAATTTTAAGAAGGGATCGGAGCATGTATCAATCTCAAATTTTTTTTTTCGCGATCGGGCCATTCACCCGTATTTCATTAAGAGGAGGAAAACCAAATCCATTACAACAAGCCCCGATGCCGAGAAGACATCACAAGGTAAAAACAACAACGAAGAACTTAAACATAAACGATAAGCGAAAAAGCGAGGGGCGGGGGAACCCTCCACGCAACGCCCCAAAGAAGCGCCTATACAAAAGATAACTCAACAACTAGTAGCTAAAGGTGATCGTAGCCGAAGAAGAAACACCTCGGCAAGCAAAGCATCTGCCGGAACGACCTTGGTGGCAAAGCATCCACCACCTCGGCGGCCAAGCATCCGCCCAAAACACGACCTCGCCGGTGGCAAAGCATCCACCGGAACCATCACGGCGGCAAAGCATCCGGCCGTAAAGACAACGACCTCGTCGGTGGCAAAACCAACACGGCGGCAAAGCATCCGCCGGAGAGACAACGACCTCGTCGGTGGCAAAGCATCCACCGGAACCTCCTCGACGGCCAAGCATCCGCCCGAAGCAACAGCGGCAAAGCATCCGCCAAACGGCGACTACGGCTACGACAAACACCAATGGACATACCAAATGAAGAGCAAAGCATGAAGCACAATAGGCCCAAGGGCGGCGATTTAACGGCAAGACAAGCGGCGAGCCGCGCACGGATTCTTCACGGCGCCATCAAGAAGGGGTGACGCCGAGGGGCGCCATCGCTGCCGGGCCTTAGAGAGCTAAGGCAGGGCTTTTACCCGTAATCCGCCCGGTGACAGGATAGGAGACTCGAAGACGACGCCTTCAAGAAGGGTGCGGCGCCAACAAAGGCCGTCGTCGCCGTCCGATCGAGGCCTGGCCGAGCTTTCGCCGACGGAGCTCCATACATCCCGGGCCACGCAAAGGGGAAGCGAGACGCCGCCATCCACACCACCACGGCGTCGATGGCGAGCCGCCGAGCAGCCGCCCACCACCGCGGCGCAAGACGGCGAGACAACCGCCACGCCACCCAAGACGCCACTCGCCCGCGACACCGGCCACCTCGAGAAAAACTTCAAGGCGACGGTCGCCGCTTCGCGCACACGGAACACGCGGTTCCGGCTTCGCACTGGGAGGCGCGGGGACGCACACCGCGCCACGCCTGGCCACGGCACCGCCCCAAACAGCCGCCCGGGGGACGCCAAGGGCCCACCTTCCGGCGGGTAGCACCGAGGGGACGACCGGACGCCGGGAGCCACCCAGCGCCGCCACGGCCGGATCCGGCGGGGAGGTGGGGATGGCCCCGGCCCTCCATGCCGGGCACCCGCCCCAGCCTGCTCGGGACCGACCGGGCAGGCACCGAAGGCAGCCGCGCAGCCCAAAGGCCATCCGGAGCTCGCCGGGCGCAGATCCAAGGAGGAGGGAGCGGATCCGACTTGGAGGCTACCGGATCCGGGCCGCCGGCCGGCGGAGCTGCCGAGAAACGCCGGAGGTGGTGGTGGGGTGGGGTGGGGGGCGAAGGGGGGGGGTGGGTGGGAGGGACGCGCCACGCCCCTTGTTGAGGGCGGGATCCGCCGGGCCGCCGCGGCGAGCAAGGCAGCGGCGGCGGCCGGAGGGGGCTGCTGGCGGAGGTGCCCGGCCGGGCCGGGCGCGGCGGCGCCCCCGAAGTCGCCCCACGGAGGGGCGGGGAGCCGCTCGCGTGTCTGTTCACGAGTGTCGCACCGTATCAATCTCAATGGATCTGTAACTTTTACGCTAACTTCAGCGTTTTTGGAAACTTGTGGTCCTTTTAGTCATCTGGATTCTATAGTCGCGCAAGAAAGCACTATATCAAATCTCTCTCGTTGCTGAATACTACTACTTCAGATTTTTAGGTTTGATGATATTTGGGGAATAGGAAGGTGCAGACAACCCGAGTTCAAAAGCTCACATGAATTTCATTTTACAGACTTGGCACAAGACTTATATGTTTCGCTTCTACATCAGTGCGTTAAGTAACTTAAGTTGAATGTTTTCATTTGCTTGTTGCCAAGGACAAGTGCTAATCAGTATATGAGAGAACAAATTGACAATTTCCCTAATACCACATATAGAGTTGCTTGTTAATGTGTTATAAAATCTGTGGTCAGATATAGGCCTGTCATGATATCGATGTCTGGATTCAGACCTAAAGACTTCTCATAGATATTCTGAATATGCTAGCTGCTCTTTATCCTCGTCTTATTTTATTTTCGTATTATTCTGATTACACCTTTAGTCCCTTTGCATGAAATAGGGAAAGAATTGAAATGCTGACTACGATGTCCAACCATAATTTGCAGGGAAGATGAAATTTCCAGACAGGGCATCTCCCAACTACAGATCCTGCGTAGGACTACTTGACACGAGAGTCGAACTAGACAAGGAAATTAAGCAAGGGGATAACAACTACCACGCTGCTCTATCGATCATGGCTGCAAAGCTAGCATACGAGACTGAGCTCGTCATCAGAAATGTCGTCGAGAAACATTGGCAGGTCAAACCTCAATTCATTGCCTCTGAAACTCTCCGTTGAGACTGGCCTAAGATCAAAAAGAAGAGAAGTTTTCTGACCAAGTTTTATTATTTTTGGTGTTTCTTCAGATGAAATTATTGGCGTGTTACAACTGCTGGAATGGTAAGAACCATGGATCAAGTTTTCTGATCCGATCAACAACACTAGTTTTCATGAGCAAAACGCATGCCTGCCTGCCATCTTCTTAACCTCCATGCGTGTCTTCCTCCAGATTTCCAAGAGGACTACACCACCCAGGCGTTCGTGGTCGCCGACAAGTCGCCTGACGCGAGCCTGGCCGTGGTGGCGTTCAGCGGCACAAGGCCATTCGACATGGAGCAGTGGTGCACAGACTTTGACTTCTCGTGGTACGAGGTCCCGGGCGTGGGCAAGATCCACGGCGGCTTCATGAAGGCGCTGGGCCTGCAGAGGCACGGCGGCTGGCCGAGAGACGTCGTCGACCCGGACCGCCGGAAGCCGTTCGCGTACTACGCCATCCGCGAGGCGCTGCGGCGCTTCCTGTCCGAGAACGCCGACGCCAGGTTCGTCGTGGCGGGGCACAGCCTCGGCGGCGCGCTGGCCGTGCTGTTCCCGGCCGTCCTGGCGCTGCACCGTGAGGACGCCGTGCTGGCCCGGCTGCACGGCGTGTACACGTTCGGCCAGCCTCGCGTCGGGGACGAGGCGTTCGGGAGGTTCATGGAGGCGTCGTGCCTCGGCGGCAAGCCCAGCAGGTACTTCAGGTTCGTGTACTGCAACGACATCGTGCCCAGGGTGCCGTATGACGACTCCGCGCTTCAGTTCAAGCACTTCGGAACCTGCCTCTACTTCAACAGCCTCTACACAGGACAGGTCCGTGTGTTTACTGGTTTCATTTATGAGTTCTTCACTGACCTCATATGGATGCTTATACTTGAACATAAAATTGAATTGGTGGTTATAATTTCAAAAAAATGTGTGTATATTCACATATACACATATACTTGCTACAATTCGAAAATATATAGAGGTATATTCGATCCATATAGAGAAGAATCCATACAATTGGGCAACAGAACTGTCCTTGCAAGGCAAGCAAAATGAAGCTTGGAAGCAAGAGTATCCATGATTCAAGACTCCAAACCTCGAGCCCACACCCTAGTAGAGTGAAGACTGAATAGAGTAGGCAATAGAGAATCCAGGAATGCTAGTTGTGCCAGGCAACTGAACTGACTACGCTTTTGTGCGGTTGTGCCGTTGAATGAATGGAAAGCAGGTGATGCAAGAGGAGCCAAACAAGAACTACTCGGTGCTGACGGTACCGCACAAGGTGGTGAACGCGGCGTGGGAGCTCATCCGGAGCTTCCTCATCGGCTACGTCGCCGGGCCAGAGTACGCAGAGGGGTGGCTGATGCGGCTCGCTAGGGTCGCCGGGCTCGTGCTGCCAGGGCTCCCCCCGCACTCGCCGCAAGATTACGTCAACTCCACCAGGCTCGGAGCACGTTTGCTCAGGCAGATGAGCTAAGCCTCAACAATCACAGTACAGGGCCATTATAGACGTCTAGAAGGAACTGAACATGCTATAGTGTTAGCTGCCTGTCGACTGGGCCATGGATTGTTTGCTGCTTGCGTACAATGATTTTATGAAAATAGATCGAATAAAAAAGGTTTGTGTACTGTACTGGCTGTAAAAACAATTGCCACGAACAAAGTCTTAGATGTCATCATAAGCATAGTGTTCTGCAATTTTACGATGTTCTAAATCTAGCATATGAAATAGACACATTCCAAAGGATGGAAAACACGATTTACATTCAAGAATTAACAAATAATCGATACCGTAAGCCATTTACCTCATAGCTGTCTGTCGCAATTGCGATAAGTGAGAATGGATAACCAGCAGGCTGCTCCAACATCATCAACAACATCAGTAAGTTCTGCTTATTGCAGAAGCTGTTTGTTGCAACAGAATGCTGCAAGCTTAAAAAATTTAACTGCAGTAAAAAATGTTCGGGGTAGAATCCAGGAGAAAGTTTTCAACAACCAAGAAAATAGGAACCAGCAGAAAGGCCTCTTGAAATATACTCAACAGCACAGAATTCTCTAGTTGGTATGGGCAGAGAGAAATCTTTCCAGCTATTGTTGTCAAGACAGTAGCGATAACCAAGGATCTGTGTCAGCTCTAATGTTACATAAGTAGTTCTCTCAGTGTCAGAAAAGGATTTTCTCCAGAGCAATCAATGCTCAACTGAACCGAGTGACCAGTCAAGAATCAAGATCACGCATACTCTACAAGTAACTGGAAGAGCAATCAGCACCTCTCCAATAAATAGTCTGCCTTCGGTCTCTTCCCCTAACTGATCTAGTAAGCATAGTTCCACTAACAGGTTTGCATAGACCAACATCGATCACCGAAGTAACTTTCCTTTTCTCGTATTCCTCATCAAAATGCATGTCAAACAGCATAGCCAGGCACATAACTTGGTGAGTCAATATATAATCCTCATATGATTGAGGTAGGCTCCGAAGGATATGAAGATTTACCTGCATAGCATGCTAGCGAGCTTAGGAGCTACCCTCAGGAATGCATTACATAAAACATGCTACACAATATGTTATCACAAACCTCAGCTTCCATTGCACGAAGATCATTGTGCCACTTTAAAATTTCAGACTTTTCTGAGAGCAAACGTAATCTGAAAAGGGGAGGTCTAAGAGGATACTCTATACTTATCTTAACCTGCAATTGAAGTCACAATGTGAGAAGCAAGAGCATGGAGAGATGCATGAATGCTTAGAACATATAACGATGGCATAGTTTTACCTTGGCTTCCAGCATGACTTTTGGACCATTCTTCATAGTTTTACTCAAGACCATGGTGAACTCCTTTGGAAGCATAGTCCTCCCAGGATCTATCTATAATCGGGATAGCTTTTTCAGTTTCATCAAAAATGCAGGGCTGGTCCTCCAACTCGCTGTCACTATACATCAAGAGATCAAGATCATCCTCATTTCTACCAAAAACTTTGTGAAACGCTTAGCTTAGATGGTGTTGCACTCTTTGATATCAGGGATAAGCCTCTAGAATGGCTCGAATCTCAGGCGACACCTCAGGGTGCAAATTTGTAGAACCATTTAGCTCATTCTCAGCAGGAATCACAACTGGAAGCTCCCCATCCTCCCTGGTACTCTCGGTTTCTTCCCAGTTTGTCACAGATCTCTACATCACTGTCAACATTGCTTGCAGCCCCATTTATCAAAACAGAACGAGAAGATGGCTCAGGATAAGAACTTGTCAATGACCAACTATGTAGACTGCACAGTGGATTGCGTGATGCCCATGGTGCATTCTTATGTTCTATTCGAGGCCACTTCAGCTTTGTCAAATAATCAAGCTGCCACCTGTAATCAAAGAGACTCGAAAACTTCAAAGGGATGCTACCAATCAAACAAGCAATGTATATATAATAAAGATTGTCAATAATTCAGTCTGAAGAAGCTATAAATGGGATGTTTCACAATTTCTGCCTGTTAAATGATTCATAGTATTTCCATAACTCAGAATGACATGTTCAATGAAGTAAAAGCATCATTAGCTCAAAACTGTCAGTCAAATTACACTGTCACTCCTAGGCTAATCTATCATCCAATTTTTTTTTCATTGATGTCCCAAACGGCAAAAACGCCAGCAAAAACACCATTGACTCACATAAGAGCCATCTGTGCAACTTTCCGCAAGCGGATTCTCTGCAAAATAGCCTGTGCTCGGTTCTGCTGGCGGTATAGAGCAAGCCCGGATGACAAATCAGCACTGTTCAATGCTCTGCTCGAATCATCCCCAACAGATGGAGGCACTTCAGGCAAAAAGTCGATACCACCTAAATGCTGTGCCCACTTGTATGGCCTTGAATCCTTGTCGCCGAAGTTTGGAACCTCCCCAGCATAAATCTTAGCCATCTGAGAAAATTGACAAGTCACAATTTCAGCCGACGTGAATGAGACACCCCAAGAAGATACTAAATACAGATGTACTCCCTCCGTCCCAAAATAGATGTCGTTATGGGGAGCGTGGTCAAACTTTTTCAACTTTAACTATGTTTGTAGAAAATACGTGCAACATTTAAATCTTCAAATAAATTTGTTAAAAAACTAGACTTAAAGATCTTTCCGATGGTACTAATTACTTAGCATAAATATTTATATATTTTAATATATAATTGCCGGTATTTTGAAAACTTTAACTTCTCGGGAAGCGAGAATGACTTCTATTTTGGGCCAGAGGGAGTAGTAACAAAACATTTCACTGCTAAATTCGCATTAAATGCCTGAGGCAGACATAAACCAAAAACAGGTAGGTACATAAGCAAACACCAGAACTTCCATAAGGATGCTGAAACAAGCAATCAAAACCATCTGCTTTGAATTAAATTACATACCTGGTGAGGCAGATCTAAACCAGTATCATCTGGAAATAGGTTGCACAAGATATTACTGTCCAGACCCTCTGAATCTTCAATTCCAACACAAACAACATTCAACTTTGCCAAGTATTCAAGCCTCAGGGTGATGAGTTTACGGTGTTTGCTACCAGAATCTTCAGTATCATATACATGGAGGATAATTTTAAGTGGGTGGAGTTGATAGGCCACTGCTGGGTTATTAGCTTCCTTCACCACATTCTTTTTGGATCTTGACCTTCTTCTCTGAGCATCATCTTCGTCATCAATTACATCATCATCCATTCTGTTGTCGCCATTTGAAAGAGTGCCTGCTACAGGATACAAATGAGACACTACATCAGGAAGATCTCCAAGCCTGACAGCATACTTATCTCTAGTTTAAAACTTAGATGAATAATTAAGCAACTATGTACAAGCATGCTGTCATCAGTTAGAATATTAACATAGACTACCATTGATCAGGGGTTCTTACAAGGAGCAAGGACATCATTTATTCTCTACTTAAAAACAAGAATGGAGACACACACAACAACAAACTAAACACAACTTCAAGAAGAACACATAACAGTGACATAGTCCCTCCATCCTGTATTGTATTCACATGCGCCTAAAAAAGTTCGCCAGGACCAAGACATCATTAACTCGCATTAATCCAATTTCTCACAGCCCGCAAAAACGCTCGGTTTCAACCAGCTGCCAGCTTGTATGCCGCACAATCCACTATGGCCACAGACCCCAGCGCCACACACCACAGGCTGGGTAAACGAGGAGTCGCAGTAACTGAACGGGAAGAGTGGATGCATGCGAACAGGAAACAAGGCATGCAACTGCAAGCAAATAGCTACTGCACCTGTGAATGCTGGATACTTTTCCGGACCCAGTATGTCTGTGAATACTACTCCCTCCATTGCATCTTACCGTGACAAGGCTGTTTACAGATACCAAGGATCAGGGGCGGGCCTACCTTAATTCAAGGGTTCAATTGAATACCCAAAATTTGGACAAAAACAATGCTATATATAGTCTTCATATGTATATATGTATTATAAAAAATGAAGAAAATAGAGTTCAAACGAGTATTCTGCACAAATTTTGAATACCCTCATATTTTGAATACCCAAGTTAAAAATCCTGGGCCCGCCACTGCCAAGGATGACCTTCAATCACATGCGAATCATATTAATTCGCATAGTCGTTTGCGTCCCTGGCCACAAAGTCTAAGGGAGTCTCCAACAATATAAACTAGTATACTAGCTCTAAGCTAGCAAACGTGGAAGAGAGAGCCAATAGCATTAGGGGCATCGTGAGACGCGCGAGACTATCTCTTGACTCCACGCCGGTCTCTTGTCTTTTGTACTATTCAGCGAATAAAAAATCGATTCAGCTAGCTCTAACCGTCATTCCATTTCTGCCCAGCAGTATACGGGCCACGTTTGCATCCAAGCCTTCATTTAATGGACCAAAGATGCAATTCCATGCATGTCGCGCTTTGGCGCTGGGCTATTCGCATGCATGAGATGTTTCGGTTTTGAGAGGTCTAATTAAGTGCCCCCTCGACACTCCAGCATGCCCAGTAGGCCAAAATTTAAAACGAGAATATGCCTGGTATAACGGAACAGAGGGAGTAAATGGAAGGAGTATCAAGGACATGCATACGTACCATTTTCCTTCTTGGCTTGCTGTTGAGCAAATATTTGGGCATCCTTTGTGCTTCCTGTGATCTCTACTTCAATATTCTCTCCAAATGCTTCTTTCTGCCCTAGCAACTGAGTGTATGCTATATAAAGCGGAGTAGGAAGTAACTCAGCAGCATGGTGCTGCTTTAGTTTCTTGGTATGTTGCATCCCCAACTGTTGCTGCACTGGCAATGATGCTTTCTTCAATGATTTCAAATGTGATGGAAGGCTTGAAAGGAACTTTTTCTGATTGGCAATTGTCTCCAGCAAGCTGGTCCTCTGTTGTTCTAATTTCTCATGTAGCTTGCATAACTCTTTCCTCTGATTCACAAATAAAAATCTATTTTAGAAGCCAGCAAGAAAATCATGGAAACAGCACAAATGAGATAACACTAGCACCACCTCATAGGACATAGAACTACTCTACCTAAGTTGTTTAAATAATTAAATTGCGTGCAGAAGCAAATATAAGTAATGAAAAAAAAGTTGCAACACAAGAGCAGATACACCAAAATATGTGTGATTTTGATGCAATCAGCTTGCCAAGCCAACAATAAGTTTGCCAGGTGACTGCAAATATTTTAGTAAGATCCATATAATTTGAAAACTTAAAGGAAATTCAAGCACAGCAGAATATAGTTTATCGAGAAATGTGTGATCAGTCAGCTTGCCAAGCAACAATAAGTACACCTGATAAATGGATCAAAGCAAGCAGTGGTGTAACTTCATACAATATCGAGTATATGGTTCTAAATTATAAATGTTCCAAAACAATCCAGTATGCCAGGCTTAAAGTGGTATGTAATTTATCAACAGCTCCCATAGCTCGCAATGCAGGCTGTTCATATTTAAGTCCCTCAAACAGGGAACCAAACAGAGCACAGCAAATTGGCAACAAGTAGAGGTCCATAGTTCCTACTGTGTTGCAACAGATAGCAATATGCAACCTGGACGAGCTCAAAGTTGAGGCGCTTGAGCATGAGGTCGTGGGAGGCGTCGGCAGCGAGGGTCTTCTCAAGGATGTCTGCCGGCGCGGAACGCTGGAACTCCTCCTCGGGCACAAGCTCTATCCCCGGATACTTGGTCTGAAAGTCGAGACACCCTCTTATGGCCTTCACGTAGTGGTTCTTCTCGTACAGCAGGTTATGCAGCTGCAGCGTCGTGGAGTCCACCGGCGCCTTCGCGGCCTCCGTCTCCGCCTTGACCTTGTCCTCCTCCATTAAGATCTCCCTGTTCACCTGCGCGGATCAAACTCAACTTAAGCACCGCAGATCTACAGGTAGGGTTTTGGGATGTGGGCTAGGGTTTCGGATCGCGACGCGGACGTACTTGGCGTAGCGTGACGAGGAGCAGCGACATCTGAGTGACGAGCTCGCGGAGCTCCGACTTGGGGGCGCCGTCTTTCTTGATGGCGAGCATCCGGGCGGCGACCTTCTCGATGGAGGCGCGGGTCTCGACGAGGAGGCCGTGAGGGAGCATGACTTGGTGGGCGAGGAGGTAGTCAGCGGCCCAGCCGGCGCATCGACATCCATGGCTTCCGCCGTCAGCGCCGCCGCCATCGGTTCGGCCGCCGGCGGGGAGAGACGACGGCCGTGGTATGATGAAATGTGTGAAGTGGAAGTGTGTCGGACCCCGTCAGACGGTCGTGATAGGATATTTGGGCGGCTGGGCCGTTGATTCCTTAGACTAGTTAGGCCCACATAGCTTTGGACCAAAATGGAGAAAATCTCGGCCCACAGTCTTTTAGACGACTCAGGAGATGGTGAATGTTTTGGCCTGTGGCAATAGTGGTCGGCACTCGGCAGCGTGGATTTCTCTGTAATTTTCTCTTTTTTGATAAGAGTGCCATGTTTAAGGGGCTAGATGTAATTAAACTATGAATGAAATCAACCCACTTCCTCGCAACAAAAAAAAAGGAAATCCAACCCATTTCTCAACAAAATAGAACTATGACTAATTGTGGGCTCTTGAACAGTTTCAACCGTTAAACCTATAGCCGGGCTTCGTATTTCAACAAAGGATCTATCTTGTTGGGGACAGAAAAATAATTGTCAGTCTCGTTGAGTATATGTTAATATTCTTTGTGTTACATAATTAGTAGCAAAAAGATCTTTGAATCTAGTTTTCAACAAATTTATTTGAATTCACAAATATGGCACTAATTTTCTGCGAATCGACACAAATTGTAGTAGTAGCAGTTAATCTAGTGATGTGACTTGAGATCCTGCTGAGCTTCCCTACTCCATATCCAACTACGCCGTCACACCGCCTTTTCTTGTCTGTACCTAACGGGGCCATGTGCGATTAGTAGGCTCTCAGTCAAATCTCATGACAATTGACAGGAAAAGAAAACTCGTACTAGAAGCTACAGAACCGCCGAGCTGTTGAATTTAGAAGAGTGCGCGTTACTGCCAATGCGCGAGTGTACTGTACTCGATTCCTATACGTACTCTACCACAGTAAAGAAGCACTACGAACGCTGGTAGTGATGGTAACCGCATTGCTACGCCAAGGCGACTTTGTTCTTAAAAGCATCACCGCACCGCACGCTCGTAGGAGTACATGCTGCAGAGCTCATATTGCTCTTTTCCGTGTCGCTCTGAAAGCAACAAGGGCCATCCGGAGCAATCATCGCACACTTACCTAGACTCGGCTGTTTGCCACCACCTTCTGTCATTCCGTTCCGTCTCCTTTAAAAACATATCATGAATCCATGTTACCACATCGGCACGCGACTACTACTACTAACCAGTTCGTCCGACGATGGCAACAATCTGGATGTTAATAAAACAGAAGCACAGGTAGAAGAAGCTCAAACTGAAATAGCCCCCCAAGCACAAACTGAACAAGCACAGGTAGAAGAAGCTCAAACTGAAATAGCCCCCAAGCACAAACTGAACAAGCACCGCAAGAAAAAAGATTTGCAAATGGGGAAGAAGGTAATGTTATCAAAGAGTTCAGCCGGGATCTTATAATTTCGATCCAAGACTTCGTATACCAATTGAAAGATTCCATCCTAACATTAGAGATCAAGTTAAGAGAGCTTATTTGTTGAGGGGTCCAACACAACTTAAAGGCCATACTTTTCCCCGCACAAAGGACAATAGATGTTTTTTCGGAATCATGGTTTACCAAGTATGATTGGTTAGAGTATAGTGTGGTGAAGGATATTGCATTTTGTTTTTATTGTTTTCTTTTTAAGGAACAACCCTCAGATGGTTAGTTTGGTCACGATGCTTTCACAAAGTTAGGATTTAATACTTGAAAGAATGCATATAAAGTTTTGCCACAACATATTGGTAATGTCGATAGTCACCACAATAATGCAAGAAATACAGCTACTGATTTTAGGAATCGGAGAGCAGGTGTAGATCGTAAGTATCAGGATTATGGCAAAAACTCTGAAAAAAGATATAAAATTCGTTTGGCTACTGCTCTAGATTCTGCTAAATATCTGATTAAACAAGGTCTTCCTTTTCGTGGACATGATGAATCCTCCTCATCTTTAAATAAGGGAAATTATCTAGAGATGATTGATTCATATAAAGAGAGGAATGAGGATGTGAGGATTGCATTTGATGAGTTGTGTCCGAGAAAATGCTCAAATGCTTTCTCCAGATATTCAAAAAAGACCTTGCAAAAGCTTGTGCACAAGAGGTTACTGAAGTTATTATGCAAGAGACTGGAAACCGTCATTTCTCTGTTCTTATTGATGAATCACGTGACATATCAATCAAAGAGCAAATGGCTATGGTTGTGAGGTTAGTTCTTGATTTGTCTCATTTTATGAACTTTTATATCATTTAAGACACCAACTGTTTGTAGCATTAAATAAATGGTATTACTATTATATGTTATGTAGGTTTGTAAACAGCAAGGGAGAGGTTGTAGAGAGGTTTTTGGGCCTAAAGCATGTGAATGAAATATCATCAGATGCATTGAAGAGGGCTTTTGTTGAGATGCTTGGTACTCATAAGCTACCAATTGCTAGGATCCGTGGACAAGGATATGATGGAGCATCCAATATGAGAGGTGAATTTAATGGTTTGCAGAAACAAATTCGTGATGACAATCCATATGCATTTTATATTCATTGCTTTGCACACCAGTTGCATTTGGTAGTGGTTGCTGTTAGTGAATGTTGTGCAGGCATTAAGGATTTCTTTGACTATATCAATTTGATTGTAACCAATGTTGGTGCCTCCTCGCAAGAGGAAGGATTTATTGATTGAGAAGCATCATGATAATATTTGGATAAATTGGAAAGTGGAGAGATACTTTCAGGGGAGAGGGTAGCATCAAATGACCGGCTTGGTTAGAGACCGAGATACTAGATGGGGCTCACACTTTATGACATTACTTGCATCGAGTCAATGTGGGATGCTATTATACCAGCGTTGGTTTTTGTCAATCAAGAAAACGTCGAGCAAGCAATGCGGGGAGGTTTGGTTCACATAATGGAGAGTTTTAACTTTGTGTTCATTATGAAGATGACTTGAAATTATTTCGCATTACAAATGAGTTGTCAAAATGCTTGCAACGGAGAGATCAAAATATTGTACAAGCCATGTCTTTGCTTGTTGATGTAAAAGCACGACTAGTTGACCCGAGGAATAATGGTTGGGAGAAACTATTTGCTGAAGTTCAAGCATTTTGTGAAGAAAATAAAATTGAGATACCATCTATGGATGCACCAAGACCAAGATGGGGTCGTTCAAGGCAAAGAAAGGGATAATGGGCGAAGAACACCATTATCGTGTTGACACCTTCTATGCCGCTTTGTAGATGCTATAAACACGGAGATGAACCATCGCTTCAATGAAATTTCTTCCGAAGTTACTTGTATGTTTTCCCTGCCTTGATCCAAGGACTCTTTCTCTAAGTTCAATGTGGACAAACTTGTCAAGCTTGCGGGGATCTATGATATAACTTCTCCACTAATGATCTTTCCAATATTAGGGATCAACTTGAAACCTTTATTCTTCATGTTAGAAGAGTTGATGATTTTGCTGATTGCAATGATTTTGGGAGTTTGGCGGTGAAGATGGTTGAAACTAAAATGCATGAGATATTACAGTTGGTCTATCGTCTAATTGAGCTTGCAATCGCTCCTTCCAAAGGGCAACAACATCACGTGGAAAGAGCCTTTTCGGTTATAAAAATTATCAAAACCGCAAGCATCGCAATAAGATGGACAATGATTGGCTCAATCATTTAATGATATGCTACATCAAGAAAGAGATATTTAAAAGACTTGATAATGATAAAATCATGAACGCTTTCAAGCCTTGAATCATCAAAGGATGAATCTTCCTAGGCCACCTCCACCTCGCCGCACTTAGTGCTTGCACGATATGTTCATTCAATTGTCCACATACCATCGTTTGGCATTTTCAAATAATTATGACTTCCGATTGCTCTAGTGAACTTATATATACATATATATCTATGTTTATTAGCATGTATGTGTTTGTTACAAATCAATAGTGATTAGTTGGAGTGCAGCGTATGCGGCGGCGCAAGCGGACCACGGCATACGCAACCATCCAGGGCGCGCCAAGATGATCGGATCCAACGTGGGTGTTTTTCACAAAAACCCTCCACGGTGGTGTTTAAATCTAACCCGTGTGTTTAAGTGAAAAACACCGCAGACGGCGAGTTTCAGATGTGGCGAGGCTTTAATTTCGGTAACGAAGATACGCCGGACACGGCATGGTGGCGCACAGACCGGATACGTTCCTAGTTCGTCGTAGCTAAATTTTTATCGTGGCTCCGCCACTAGTTCGTCGAATCCCCGTCTTGCTCCCTTTCGTGGCTCCTACCCCGTGCAAATGCAGGGACGATAAAGAAGAAAAACTAGAATCTAGAAGCAGTCCAAGATAACGATGCAGATCAAGCTACAGGCTCAGGCAAGCTCCAACCAAATGCAACAACTGGAGCAGCACCAGTAGCAAAAAGTGAGGCTGATTACCTACTTGCAGTACAAAGCCCACTTGTCACTAAAAACTTTACCGTCAGTACTACTACTGTACATCACGAAGAAAAGGTTGTACCAAAAAAAAGGGGTGAGGGATGCAGAGGCGGAGCTGGCAGCACGCCGCACACACACAGCGCAGCGCCTTGCAGATTTGCAGGCAGCACGCGACTGCGGCACCGCACCTGCCTCTGCCTGCCGAGCACGGCACCTCGAAGCATGCGGACGAAAAACAAAATTACTGTGCTCTCGCCGGACCCGCCCGGCGGCCCGGCCTCCCTCACTGTAGCAGTAGGACTAGAGCCCGTGGCCCCCGGGCCGGCCGGTGCCGGTGCCGCTGGCGCACGGCAGCGCTCGCTCATCGCCTCTTCCCTCCCAGCTCACCTCGTCCCGTCAGTGCACGGGAGCATGACGAACGGGCACCGATCACGTGCTGGCCAGTGGAGTCACTGACACTGGGTGCCGGTGCCGGCACGCGTGGCGTGGGCATCCAGCTCCCTGTCGACCTCCGACAAAAAAGATTCGCGCCAAGTCAAAAAAAAACTCCTCCGACGTCGCCCGGGACCCGCGGCCCACCTGTGCCGTGAACAGCCGCGGCGCTGACAAACGGGGCAAATCCACGAGTTCGCGCATCAGACGGGCCCCAAGCTGGGCGTCACAGTCACAGCGGCGAAGGCAAGGGCCCCTGTGTCGCAAGTTTGATTGCCCTGGCCCCTGACGGCCTGCCTGACCCGGTTGAAACTTTGCCCGTCCGTACTCGTCGGTAGCCGGCTCGCCCTGTGCGGCTGGGCTGTGGTTCTGCTGTGCAAATGCGAGGAGCAATTTCTGCTCTAGAATTTGCCACTCCGGTGCGGCGTTGGCCGTTGCCCGTTGGGGATATGCTTCACTCGTTTTTACTGCGGCAAGAGAACAGTTGCTGGCTCGGATCGGATGGCCTGAAGGCCGGCCGACACTGGCAGCGGCAGCACCCACGCATGCTTGACTTCTGGCGCTGCGTTCACAACCGAGCCTCCCTCCCTCGCTTACAACCCGTCACGCCCCGCGGGCAACGCTGCGTACGGCGAACCAGATCAAAGCTTGCGAGGGAATGTAGAGGGGTACCGAGGCCCCGCGGCGAAATCCGTCCACGCGCCATTTTTAATCGCGTCCTCACACAAATTTCCCATTCCGCTCCACACTGGCCTGCGCCTGCTCCCCCACCCCAACTGGCGTCTGCGTCTCCTTCCCCGGGGAATGCGACCGCGCGCCAGAGCATGCCCCGCCCGGAGCCCGCGCTAGGGTTCCCCGCCGCCGCCGGCTCCGCTCGCGCGTCCAAGCCGCCTCCCGAACGCCGCCGCAAGAAGCAGCCGCCGACGAGGCGGAGGCGACCGCCCGGTGCCGCAGTAAAATCTCTCACTCTCACTCTCTCCCTTCTTCTTTTTCTGTTCTCACCGGCGTCACCGCTTAACCTCCACATGCTCTCTCGGCATGGCGCGTCTCAATCAATTTGATTAATTACTTAAACTAATGATGAGGCCGCAGTAGAAGTCAATAGATCCAAATCCAAATTCCAAACTTTGCCGCTTGTCTTGTACTACTACCCACCACCACATGGGATCCGAGGTTGGCGATGGCGTCCAAACCCTCCGGCTAAGCAAAGCATAAAGCCAAAGCCAAGAAAAAAGGCCGAGCGGGTTTGAACGAAGCGAAAGCGGCGGAGCTGCTACTGCTGCTGCTCCGCTCCCTCGCACTCTCGCTTCGTCGCTTTACTATCATTGCCCTTTTGGTCGTTTCGGCGGCCTACGGATCGCCCGCTCGTCGTGGCGCGGCGGCCGCGCTCCACCGTTTCAATCCGTCTTTGCTGCCCTGCCGTGTGGTGAACGGTGATGTGACGCCTCTACCGTTGGCGCTTTCTGCAGCCGGTGGGACTGGGACCACGCGGAGCGGCCGATCCAGATCCGGCGGAGCACTCCTCCGTGCTGCTGCCTCTCCCTAGCGGCGGCAGCGGCTTCGCGTCGCGGGGCACGGTTGCGCCAGGTTCGTGGCGTTCACCCAGCTGAAATCGCTGTTCTAGCGTGTTGCCTCATTTTTTTTTTGTCGACATGCGTTCTAATAGCCTTTCTCCCGCAGACGAGGAAGAGGGGAGAGACGCCGCAAGCTCGGCTGAATCGGAGGGAGTGGCAGAGGCAACAAATGATTCGTTCTCCTACTCATTAAGAGGTAATCTAGTTTACTAGTAGAAATGAATGCTGGGTAATCTAGTCTAGTTTACTAGTAGAAATGAATGTTGTCTGTGTTGAGGGAACTTGTGAAAGTGATTGCATATTGATGGTGGAATCTGTTTGTTTGGTAGAGTGCCAGAAGCAGCGGCGGCTTAAGTCAGAGAGGTCTGCACTGGTGCGGCCACCGGCCTCGCACGAGCTCAATAGTGCAGGAGGTATTGAGCTGCTAGTGCTCTCGCCAAGGTGCTTGATTGGGGGTAACCCGGGAGGAATGAGCAAGAGCTCAACCACATCATCCCGGAGCAGATCAGGAACAGGCACAGGCACGTTCCCAAGCCCTGGGACTCCGAACTACAGCCGGCATTGCGCAGGCAGCATGCAGTATTCCAAGGGTTGGAGCTCAGAGCGCGTGCCACTGGGCGCTGGTAGCAATAGAAGGTATGGGGGCAGTGGGGTTGTGCTTCCGTTTAACAATGGGAGGAAGCTGCCATCAAAATGGGAGGATGCGGAGAAGTGGATCCTAAGTCCGGTTTCCTGTGATGGAATGGGAAGGATGTCTCGCGCCGGCTCCGCATCATAGACGGCCCAAGTCGAAGAGCGGGCCACTTGGCCACCCAGCTGGCATTCCGGGGGCTTATGCGGCTGTTTCACCGCTTGTTCCTTGCTTTGATGGTGTGCTGGCAGCAGCTAATTTCGCAGCGCATTCACCTTTCTCTGCTGGGGTTCTCATACCAGAGCACGGGCGCATTGGTGACTTTAGTAGTGGAAGAGGCAGATGTGGTGATGATGGTAGCAGCAGATCCTACTCTGCCGAGAAGGAGCCATATATATTAAGATCTGCAAGCATACATGCCTGGACAGAAACACTTATGGAGGCATCTGCTTTTGCTAATATCTCAGAAGAAACCGTACAAGGTTTGGCTTAGCCTTTTCCTGTTAGTTAAGCATTTCCTTGCTGTATAAGTTCCTTTTTCTTGATTTCTGCTGCTTTTGCTGTTTGCTTGTTTTAGTCCATTACATGTATTTGCCTAGCAACCATTAGCGGACCCAGGAAAACTTTAGAGCCCGGGCAAATTTAGTATGACGAGTATTTGCTATAGAAAAAATGTATTCCAAGCCTTCAGATATAACTGTATAGTATTAACAACTTCCTTGAGTTCATTGTGTATCTGTGGTCTGTGGAGGAGCCCGGGTGGCTGCCTGGGGTCGCCGGGCGGTGAGTCTGCCTATGCTAGCAATTGAGCATGCTTAATTTAGAGTTGGCTACTCATAAAGTTGCTTTTTATGGCTTTATATATGTTTTAGTTTCATATTGTGGCTGGAGCTGTTCATTGGGATAGGCCAATTCATTCGTTTGTGTAAACTTGACATTTGAAAGGTCAGCTTCTTTCAGTTTATACTTTAAGGCGGTTATTAAGGCGTTGCCTAGGTGATAAGGCGTCTGGAAATCTGGGGGTCCGTCGCCGTGGTCAAAAGAATGCAAAAGAGAGGGAGGGAGGGAAAACAGAGGAAAATGGGAGGGAAGTGGGTAGGCAAACCAAGAACCTGCTGCTGCTGCTGCCATCCCTGCACTTGCTTTGGTCAGCCACGACATATCCGATCTGGAAGGGGACTGCAGCAATGATCTATTTGAGGGCGTAGAACTGTGAGGAAGGGAAAAGAAGTGAGGGAGAAGTTTCGGGCAGCGACGGCGAATCTGGAGATCGAGAGAAGCAAGCAGCGCCGAGTCAGGGAGTACTCACGCAAGGAGCGAGGGCAAGTTGTGGTATGGAGTCAGGGAGTACTCACGTGAGGAGTGAGGGCAAGTGGCGGCGTTGGGATTCGCGCCCCCCCGCAGATGTATCCTTGTAGCTCATGGTAGAGGGGGTAAATGGTCTGTCACGTGGGCTTCTGCAGCCTCTTATTTCTATTTTTTTCTTTACTTTTTCCACTCCATGATGTTGTTTTGCAACTTGTTATATTGGTATGGCGTCAGCTTTCCTCGCCTTATCACTGCCTAGGTGTCGCCTAGGTGACTGGAAGGGGTGGCTCACCACATCTTGCCTTACCCCTCTAAGAACCGCTTTAACGCCCTTTTTATTTTACTGAGTTAAGGATTTTCTGCCCATAAAATGGACAAGATGGTACCGTAACAGACTCAAGTACATAAAGTTTCGCAGTTTTGCATTTTATCTGGTTCCATTAACTATTTTGTCGAGCCGTCATCTTGCATTCTCTGTTTCGTAATATCAATCTGGTGTTTTGACATTGGCTGTATCAGTTGTGCCTATAAAACTAATAGAGTTGCTTATGGTCACTGCTTTAAAAATCAGCCCACCCCCCACTGCCTAACCAGGCCTAGTGATTTTAAGGCATTGCTTACTGTAACCGAAAAGGTCTGAAATATTCCTTCGACAGTTTTTTAAGAAACCATTCTGTTCATATAATAGGTGTTTTTTTTTTTTAAGAAACCATTCTGTTCATATACTAGGTGGTTAGGTTTCTAAAAAAGGATACAATAAGTGGTTAGGTGTAAGCATATAACCATGCAACAAATATGTTGTTTCTGTCTTACTTGCCTTGAATAGGTGGTTAGGTTTCTAAAAAGGGATCTAATAAGTGGTAAGGTGTAAGCATATAACCATACAACAGATATGTTGTTTCTGTCTTACTTGCCTTGAACGAGCAGGAAAAGGTTCATAATTAAAATAGAATGTTTTGCCATTTTATGCATTATGGGTTATGCATTGATCAGCTTTCCACCCTGAGCACAGATGATAAACTGCAAGGCCATACAGAAGCAGCTTCCATGATTTCTAGTCCAATCATAAAGAAAGATATCGGCACACAGATGAGTCCTGAAGATAGTATATCATCTTCTCCAAAAGCGAGGCATTCCTGCTCCAGTCTGCCTTCAGGACATCTGATGAAAGAAGCAAATAGTCATATACATAAACCTGAAATTAGGGACGTGCAGGTTGATGACCAAGTAACTGTGACCCGGTGGTCCAAGCGACATGTAACACGAGGCTCTGATAAGAGGTCAACAAATATTGTTGAATGGAGGAAGAAGACCGTTGAAACCCGAGCTCCATCTTTTGATGAAAGAGAAAGATGCATGTCAAAGTAAGATATTACCTACATCTGCCTGTCTGCTAAAAATCCCATTTCACACCACTGCACAGTTTTGAATTGGACTAATGCAAAAAGAATATATTGCTCCAATTGTCTTGTAAATTCTAATGTTGCAAGCTGCCAATGTCTTATTTCATGTTTACTAAGAAAAGGCAGCTCAATGTTGAAGTGAAGCTACTATGGCTGTAATGCCTGTTCAAATTCACAGAAAGGACTAAGTATAAAAGGTGCCGAGTGTTGATTGACTAATATTAAATGACCTGCTAATATGCTCTTAGTATTATTGAGAACTTAAAATACGACAGTCAGATGGAGTAAATTGCAGATAGTGAGCTTAGGTGGTACACTTAAAATATTTTGCCCACTTGAGTACTAGTTGGCTATTTTCATCCTACAGATAGTAGCACATACAGAATATCACTTACATGGGGTTAATTATGATGAATTGAGAACTGAGCAATTGTTCATTTATTAGAGTTCCCACTTGATCTCGAACCCTGGTGTTCAAAGACTCTGGTACCTCACTGAGAACTAGTTTCAGCAAATTTCCTGGCCAGCCAGGGCCTGTTCCTCCCTTCTTTTAAGATGAACCAAAGGATTTTTTTTTTTTCTCCCATGGTCATTTTTTTTTTATTTTGCCACAATCCATTAGAAGCTCAGACTATAAACCATTGTTCCTTTTCTTACTGATGAGGTGGTAAAACATAAAATAGAAATGTTGAGGAATTCATAGAATTAGTGTGCTACTCTGACACATGCTTTTTTTTGCCATTGCAAATAATAATAATAATTGCACTTAGTGAGGATATAAACCTGCTACATCTTGTATTCAGAGACCTCATTATTTGTGTTATGAAGGTGCAAAAGGGAGGAAGCAAAGATCACTGCTTGGGAAAATCTACAGAAAGCCAAAGCAGAGGCAGCTATTCGGAAGCTGGAGGTATTGTTTGTGGTCCACATGTATAGTTTGAAATGTTTCAACCCCTCTCCCTGATCTACTCAGTTTTGCTATGTATCTAATGAAATTAACTGACATTGAATCCTCTGTTCTCCAGATGAAACTTGAAAAGAAAAAGATCATCGTCAATGGACAAAATTTTAGGCAAACTCCGCTCTGCTCAGAAGAAAGCACAAGACATGCGAAGTGTAGTTTCTTCTAGTGAAGATCAGTGTGGTGCGAGGACAACCAAGAAGAAATCTTCCTTTGTCATAACTGGCAAGCCTTTCAGCTGCTGCTTTACCTACCGTTCTTGCTAGTTGTGGCACAGTTGGTGCCTCTGGATCCAGCAATGGATATAGTTCTATTCGGTGAGTCCCTTTGACATTTATATTAGATGTAAGTTAACATCTAAAACTCACAGTAGTTCATCATTAATGCTTTGCTGCTTGTAATTTTGTATTTGTATGTATTATCCCAAAATAGTTTCTAATGCTGGAAGTGTCTTGCTCACTCAAGAGCTCTTCTCAGGCAAACAGTTATGGATGTCAAGTCAGTTGGATTTTGACTACATGGCCTAATTGTCAATGAGATTTGCAGAATCTGATGATCAAAATATCATTATGGAGCAGCAGATGGAGAAAGTCATCGAGCGAAATCCACTCATGTAGCTAATGGTGTGGACTACTGAATACTGCTATATTCGGCGACAATGAAACTCTGTACATCACCCGGTAGAAAAGGTTTGTTTCATGAGCTTCATGATAGTTAGAATCTGGATTGAGCTTATATTCATCCCGCTTGATGTGTAGCTTTACTGGAATTGTGTATGTAACCCAAATTATGGGTGTGTTACGCTTAATGAAAAAGATCAGGGCTGCGTCTTTAGAATGCAGCTTGCTCTCTTCATTCTTTTGAAACTTGTTTTGATTCTCAGTCTCTCTAGGCTTTGCGGTTCAGTACTGAGACTTATTTTGTTTATTGGTTGGCACTTGTCTGCGATTGGAAATTTGGAATTGAGATGACAAAAATATTTTTCCCTCCCTTTTTTTGGTAGCATGGTAAACCTTTTGGCAATTGTTAACATGCAATGCAACAAACCCTACAAGATGTGATTGATTTGTGACAAACTGTAGGATGTAGATGTAAGAAAGCCACCTGAGATGCATGCATGGCAGCATGTGTGCAATATTGGCAGAACAAGAACAAAAGGTTCGTAAACATGCAACGTTCGAGCTAGTGCAGAACTCGTACAATCTGAGGCTCAGATTCTGAGCCATACAGTCTCCTAGCTTTATTCAGAAGTCAACTAGAATTCTGCAGTCGCGTCTTTTGCTAGGTAATCAGGCATGTGCCAAAATACGCCGATTATCAATTAATTTTTATTTGCGACTTTTCGCTACTCCTGGAAACTAATGAATGAAGTGCAAAACATTTACAGAATATTCTCTCAGCATATGAAGATTGCTCAGAAAAAAAAACTATCAACAAGTTTCTTCTGATATAATCTCAAAAAAAAAAAGTTTCTTCTGATATACTCCGTTCTGTCCGGCATTCAGGCCAGCACGGCTAAACTTGCCATGCTATCCAGCGAGCCCAGACACAGCACTACAGGGAATTTTCACCAAGTCATGCTGGGCCTCGGATCTGGTAGCCTGGCGAGCACGGTGAGGAAGCAAGGCATCGGAGGATGGCATGACGGAAACATCCGATTGAGTTTTGGTAACTGAATGATAAATTTTGTGCACATAGATTTCAAATGTGAGATGAAATATTAAAACTAGTCCACAAGTAAGGTTCAGCTACATGAAGTCATGAAGTGTGGATGGGATGATGCATGTGATTCAAAAAGCTCAATAAGGTGAATGTGAAGAGATGAATTTGCTAATCAGGACCAGCTGATGAAATTCTCTTCCTCTCTCTCATAAATATCTCACCACATCTTGATAGATGGATTGAAGCGGGAGCAAATGGGCTTCGAGCTTTGGCTCAGCCATGAGTTTGGTGTCTTAGCTCCCCGGTTGTTTTCTTTTTATGTAATCTTTATTTAAATTTTTTCGTGTGTTCGGTTTTCGACATTCTTGTACATAAACTCGCTTCTTCTTAATACAAAGATACAAGACACTCGTGCGCGTTCAAGGAAATATCTCACCACATAAACAGATTTGATAATGTGCTATATCATTTAATGAGAATGAAAATCCCTTTGAAATCTTCATTATGATTGGCCTAACACGTCCACTTGTATACTACACATCTTTTTGCATAACTTCCCTATATGACGATCCAGCAGCATGGGACACATTGGAACATCCTTCCATCTTTCTCCAACCAAACGGCCCGCCGTCTCCAAATCTCCCCACGCACACCCCCACTACGCCACGCAGTTACTAGTTTCGTGCCATGATGCATGCATGCTAATCAAGATGGGGAACCCAAGAGGCAACGAACGACCTATATATGCACGCACCGCACGCAAGGTCGCGCAACTCGCAAGCATGAATATAGTAATGGCGTCCCGCTTCTGCACTAGGCGTCTAGGCCCCAGCCATTGCCCGCACGTTACTATATAAGTGAACTCCCATGCACAAGTGCTAGATACCAAATTATACGAACACTGATCGTCCTTAACGTTGCAAGATTGCATCTTGTCGGTCATCGTAACGCTGTTGGCTTGTCTACAGAGATCAACATAATGGCGAGCAGACGACGGGCGATCTTGTTGGGTTTGGCCGTCGTGGCCCTAGCGGCCGGCGCATTGGTGCGAACCGGCCACGGCGCCGGCGAACTCGACGGCAACAATGCCGCCTTCGCGAAGGCGACCGGGAAGCGCTTCACGCTCGGTGGGCGGCCGTTCTACTCGAACGGCTTCAACGCATACTGGCTCATGTACATGGCGTCGGACCCGGCCGACCGGAGCAAGGCGACGGCCGCGCTGGATGAGGCGGCCCGCGTCGGCGCGACGCTGGTGCGGACGTGGGCGTTCAGCGACGGCGGCTACCGGGCGCTGCAGGTGTCGCCCGGGGTGTACAACGAGGAGGTGTTCAGGGTATGTCGCATCGGACGGCGGTCGTGTTATTAGTTCAATCAATCTTGGCCCTCTTTTTTTTTGTTTAGCAATGCAAGATATATGATGTTCCTTATTTACATGTAGCAACTTAATTTTTCTCCTTCTAAATATTTCGGCTTTTCGGTTTCTGATTTTTTTTTTTTTTTTGAAGCTATATACATGTATTGATGTGTGCATGGATGAATGGATTTTGTGCATTATTGTTCTCTGAAAAGTTTCTTTAGTTTGCCAACAATGGCGGATATAGTATGCACGATGGTAATTATACAGTAACAATTTGATGTCTCTCTGTATAACTTAGGGTCTGGACTATGTGATATCCGAAGCAAAGAAGCGCGGGATCCACTTGATTCTGAGCCTGGTGAACAACTGGGACGGGTACGGCGGAAAGAAGCAGTACGTGCAGTGGGCAAGGGACCAGGGGCACAACCTGAATTCTGATGATGACTTCTTCACGAACAACGTGACCAAAGGGTTCTACAAGAACCATGTCAAGGTCCGTCGACCACTCCATAATCCATACGTGACCAAAGGACATATATTCCTAAATTATCAATAAGCATATGTAAATAAATAATCATCTGCACTAGCATTTATCTCAAGACGCCTGATGCACCATTCTCTGTATGCACAGGCGGTCCTCACTCGTGTGAACAAGATCACGGGAGTGGCGTACAAGGACGACCCGACCATCTTCGCGTGGGAGCTCATGAACGAGCCTCGCTGCCAGAGCGACCTCTCCGGGAAGACTCTGCAGGCATGGATCACGGAGATGGCCGGCTATGTCAAGTCCGTGGATCCCAACCACATGCTGGAGATCGGCCTCGAAGGCTTCTACGGCGAGTCCACGCCCGACCGCACGCACAAGTCCAACCCGGGCGGCTACTCCATCGGCACCGATTTCATCTCCAACAACCTGATCCCCGGCATCGACTTCGCCACGATCCACTCCCTACCCGGACCAATGGTAAATTACAACGACACTCGTGCAGCAGCATGGTCCGCGAATGGCAACGACGACGACACGACAGCGTTTAAAACGTACGGCTCTGTCGGTCCTTTGCAGGGTGCCCGGCGCGAGCAACGACGCGCAGGTCGCGTTCATGAGGCAGTGGATGGCGTCGCACGCCGGCGACGCCGCGGCGGCGCTGCGGAAGCCGCTGCTGGTGGCGGAGTTCGGCTGGTCCGCGCGGTCCAACGGCTACACGGTGTCCATGCGGGACGCCTACTTCCGCATCGTGTACGACGCGATCTACACGTCGGCGAGCGCGGGAGGCCCGCTTGTGGGGGTCTCTTCTGGCAGATGATGGTGCCCGGGATGGAGAGCTGGACTGACGGCTACGACGTCGTGCTCGACCGTAGCCCGTCCACGGCCGCCGTCGTCAGCCAGGAGTGCGCCCGGATCAACGGCCTCAACCAGGTGTCCTAGGACCTAGACTGCAAGTAGCTAGTGGACTGACTCGTACTGGTTGCCAACACGTTGTGATTGTAATTCCACAGAGCCACGGCCAATTGATGTTCTCTAATAATTTAGAGTAATTGCAAGATTCTCTTCATATAATTCTTAATTATTGTTAATTTTAATCAGTAAGAAAATAATTTCCAGTAGCCTGTCAATTAGATTTCCAAATATTGTTATAGATTTGTCGATCAGATTTTAAAATATTGTTTAGGGCCCGTTTAGCTTCACGGAATTTAGAGGTGGAATCTACTTACTAAATTAAGCTATTTTGTTTGGAATTTGAGATTCCATAACTTTTCAAAGTTCACAAATAAGCCTATCTCAAAGGGAGTTTCGCGGTCGTCAATGGAATTCAATTCCTATCTCCCACCCTATGAATTTGAGATAGGCTTATTTGTGAACTTTGAAAAGTTATGGAATCTCAAATTCCAAACTAAATAGCTTAATTTAGTAAGTAGATTCCAATTCCTCCAAATTTCGTGAAGCCAAACGGGCCCTTATAGTTTCTCGTAAGATAAATATAGAGATGTAGTGCAAGACTAGGTCTCTAGAGTGTACACAAGACATAAAAATATTTTTGACGGTGTCAATATATAATTTATAGTGCAAGACTCCAAGTTTAAGAAAATATTTTTAGAGATACCGTGAATGAGAACCTCCTAATTACAGGGCCCACACGCTTTGTCATTGTCCCAAAGACCTCGGACAAATTTTGTGCGGATACACCCGATAACTTAAGAAGCCCTCGTTGATAACTTATACCGGGATCAACAAAGGAGTAGCTACAACATTACAACATTTGTTACAAAAAATATAGATCGAGTGCGGAAGAATAATAATATTAATTTTACAAATTATGAATAAGTTATATTTGAGTAAACTTAACTTATTTGCGGAAGCTAGGTAGAACTAGAAGACACCGGATCATGTCGAGCCCACCGACATAACCTTGGTTAAACAAAGACGAGTCAAGACACGCAACAAGGGTTAACAAACCCCGAGTACGGGAGTACTCAACAAGACTTACCCGACTAAAGAAAATAGAAGAAGACTCGGGAATGTTGGTCTAATAGGATTCAAGGTAAGGCTTTTAGCAAGAATCAAGAACTCTTTTTTGCGAAAAAGCTTACTAATAATGAATCCTTACTTTCAATATTTTAATCCCAATTTAGTTTCTTACCTACTCTAGGTGATCTTACACTAGAGCACACACTTTATAGATATTCCATCACTTATTCCAACTCTTCATTGTTTCATAATTAATCTACGATGTAAGGGGGAAACCGAGTCTCCATGTCCGAGAAGCACGGCGATTTGAAATCGATTAACCCAAATTTGGGAGTTCTTTCCACACGATATATGTAGCACTTAAGCTTGCATATATCAACCCTTTCTTGGATACTCAAAAACGGAACGCGCCCCACGCCACCCGAGAGCACGGTACACCTCACACCCCGGGAATCTAACCCACAGGCATCCGGACTTTAACCCACGAGTGTACATGCTACTCCCGCCATCTCTCCACTCTCCATGCGCGGGTTATGCGTTTCGATTTGACACCCCGAGATCGGGCTTACCGGAGTATGTGGTCGGGTACTAGTTTCGACCGCCCCGGGGCGACGCAGACGCACAGGCGTGCCATTGGTCAAAAGACCTCAAAGCGCAGTGTGCGTTCCAAAGTCTCATCCACATTGCTTACAACGAGCGGTCCTTAATCGACAAGCCAGAAATACTACACCGAGACTCCATTCTCAATGCAAATTACCCGACCGGTCTCAAATTTCAATACCATATCCCGGTATGGTTTCATCATATAACATCCTTGTTCATCAAATGCCCATTCGGGCTATCATTAGAGACTTGTCACATTTTGACTCAAAAGTCTAACTAATTTAGCATGGCGAAGCATTTCTAAGTATTTTTACCAAAACGGGTTATCAAGGTAGATATCGAAATAATTAAGAATGGATAATGCATCAATTTGGTTGTCACTCAACTCCTATCACCTAATGCAATAGATTAAGCAAAGGTGATATAAAGCTTTGTAAAACACAAGGAATGTTTAAATGAACAGGGGCTTGCCTGTATTTGCGAGGGAAAAGTCAAATCCTATAGAAAGATTGTCGAAATCAAACTTGACATCATCCTTGTCGACGAAACGGATCTTCTCGAAGCTTGATCATCGCGAGCCATATCAACACCTTCTCCAAAGCTTCATCAACACGATCCGACTCACTCGTATACTCTACACGTAGATGATGATGCATGCTTTAGCATGATGGAATGGTAAACATGATGCTTGATGATGCATGAAAATGATAAACACTTGAGTATAACTTTCCTTCACGATAAAGTTGCAACCCAACAAAACCAACTTGTTGAACTACTCTACAAAATATCATCACCATTGCATAAGGAGTTCTCAAGGACCATTTGATTATGGTATGATCCAAGATTCACAAAACAACCCAAAAGTGACACAAAACCTAAGTCACCATATACTAAATACTTCCTTTCTCTAATTAAAACAAATAAAGCATTAAATAATGAATAAATTAACTTTCTCAAAATGGTTCCAAACTTTCTATACAAGTAGATCACATCATAAAACAGCACCAAATAAATTTTCATAATTTTTGAATAAATATTTTATTTTCTAAAAATCATGGAAGATGCATTTTTCAATTAAAAATTGTATTTTTAAATCATGCAAAAACTACTCAAAATCAAAGTTTCCATTTTTTCGTGGATACACATACACATAAGAAGGCTGTACAAAATTTTTCAAAAATTTTGAACAAGTATTCGAATTTCTATAAAATTCACAAAATCAGGCACTATTCATCATAAAGGAAATTGATAAAACATATAATAAAAGAAAAAGAGCACTTGGGCTGAATCTGGCTTGGCCCAATATGAATAGTGAGCAGGCCGGCCCAATTCGGCCTATAAAGACTTTGACTTGGCAACTTTGCAAATGAGCCCCCAAACTTTTATAAAACTACAATTAAATATAAAACACTATTTATATAAGTTAAGAAGTTTACATCAGGAATCCTCGGAAAGCTTCTATTTAAAACTGGGTCCTCCTTCTTCAACCTTACGTACACAAAGTAGAGCACGAACCGAGCAGAGCACGAACGGGGCTTCTTGGCCAGCGTGGGAGCGCACCGGCAGCAAGGGGCGGCGCTCGAGCACGCCTGGGTCAGCTCGCACCCGCAGAGGGGCTGCTTTGCTTGGCCCGAGATGACGTTTGGAGGCGCGGCCACGTGAACCTGTGGCTTCTACGCCGACGGCAGCTGCTGCTCTGCCGTTGTTGCGCTTCCCGGCGGCAACAGGGAAGGAGCAATGGAGGAGTGGATCGAGGCAAAGGGAGGTGAGGGTATGCTCAGCCGGCTGTACGGCGAGCAAGAACTGGGGGCGGCAGGTGCTGCTGTGCCGGCTGCCATGGCTGCAGAGGAATAGAGCGAGAGAGAGCTGGAGAGCGAGCGATACTGATGACGGGATGAAGAGATGACCAGCGCCTTCACGAACGTGGCCACAAAACGTACGCGTGCCCCCGCGCGAGAAGCATCTACGACGACCACGTCACGCCGGTGAGCAGGCAAGCAAGCAAGTTGGTGCAGTACGGCTATTTCTCGTAGTGTACTAGTTCATCTTCCTCTCTTCTTCTTCAAAAATTTCCCAAAAATTGAATAGAAGTTGAAAATCTCCAAGAATTAAAGTTGCTCAACTTTTCAAGATAAACATTTTCACTTTTTGAAACATTTCCAAAATCGGCCTAGATTTTGAAATACAAATTTGGGGCTTAAATAAAAGTATTTTGGGATTTAAAATTTCTTTAAAATTTTGAACTAAACTTTGGAAACTCAAAATACTAACTTTGTTTAATCTTAAAAGATCTACAAAATTGCTTTTAAAAACCACCCTCAAATTCTTTTTAGATTTTGAACTGTAGAAAAGGGGTAAAGAGAGTTAGGGGTTAGGGTTTCCGACAGGGGGTAACTTTCGGATTCCTATTCTTTTCGCGTCTTTTCGATCGACAACGTAACCAACTATAACTAAACTTATTTTTGTCCAATCCAAAACTTAACTGGTAAATAACACCTGGGGTGTTACAGATACCTAGTCCTTCCAAATCTTTGAAGATCCAAATTAAACAAAAGATGACAAAGGAGTAAAACTTGAAAGGCAATTGATCTTATCAATGCCCTGCTGGGCTACACTTTTTTAGAAGCAGCTCTACACCTACTCGTGGCTGCTTCCGCTGCTGAGCGCTAATGCTATGGGGTGCTCCTCTTGCTGCAGCCAACAATTTTTTTTTAAGGGAACGGCAAAAGCTTTGCCGTTGATTGCAGCCAACAATTCCGATCAGACCAATAATTTTCACGATATTAGTTAGGTAGGTAACATTATCAACCCCAAATCTCTACTCGAAGTATTAAAATGTTCACTAAATCTATTGTACGTTTCTGTATGTATTTGGCTTGATCAATAAAAGAGGTGCCATTTGAACCCAGAAGCGGTAAGCGGCAAAGAAAGTCTGGCCAGGGTACAAATCGCTCGTTGGCACCTGTCCCAGTATAGCAATCACACCTAAACAAAGATCTCTTGTGATAACTTAAAAAAACGGTTCCCTGACGAAATGCTGCATCAAACGAAACATGTAGTACTGTAGGCGCAGTCGGCAGCAATGTCAAGCACAGCCTCCAAATCCCCGCATCAACCTTCTCGTCGAGGGCTCGTGGCGGCGACACGCGTGTGTCTGCGTTTTAGACGAAACCTCACGCACGCGCGGGGTTCATCACATCACCCCAGACGTCGACGTGAGGCTCATCCATTTGTACAGTGCAGCAGTGCACGGAAGCCGGCCGGGCACAGCCATTTCAGGAGGCTTTTCACCGTATACCCTTATAAAAGTTTCTTTAAAAGTTTCTTTGACCCGCGTAATACCTCTTAAAATTTTTTTCTTTCCTGTGTGTTTAGCTTGAACTTTCTTTTGCCCCACATACCTTCTGTCAACTTTTCAAGGTAACGGCTGTTAGCTGCTTGGTCAAAAGACTAGATTGCCCCTGACGCACATGCTATTCTTGGAATCTTTTAAAAAATCATAGTAAATCATAAAAAATCATAAAATGGAAAATCCAATTTTGTTGGACTTCACGTGAGTAGATCTACACAGTGAACATATAATATGGTATATTTTAGTATAAAGTTTTTTTTGTAGATCTACTCACGTGTAGATCTACACAATGAAATTTAAAGGAAAAACTTTGTACTAAAACATACCATATTATATATTCATTGTGTAGATCTACTCACGTGGAGTCCAACAAAATTTGATTTTCCATTTTACGATTTTTTTATGATTTACTATGATTTTTCAAAGATTCCGTAACAACATGTGAGCCTAGGGGCATTTCAGTCTTTTTGTCCATGCAAGTTAACGACCGTTACCTCCAAAAAATAGACAGTATGGGTATGTGGGCAAAAGAAAGTTGATTTTGTAAATAGACAGAAGGGTATGTGGGCAAAGGATTTTTTTAAAATTTTGCCCTTTTTAAAACAAATTTCAAATCCGTCCCTAGTTTGAAACAAATTACACCGGTATCCCTTTTGGTCGCGCCCGGTGCGGTGGCGTGATTTTTACACATGTCGCGCCACCGCGTGTGGCGCGACCGGTGCATCCACGGTGGCGGGAGGCGTTGATCGGTCTTGCCGGGCGTGGTCGAAGCGTAAGGCCCGCCACGCCGCGCCGGTGCATGCGGCGACGAGCTGAGCTGGGATCCCATGCGGCGCGACTACCAAGTCCCAAGTCCTTTTCCTTTTCTCAGTCAATGCCGCCACCTGCCCATACCGACGCATAGTAGGTACCACTTCAAAGATTGCTCCGCAGAGTCGCAACATCGCACCACTCTCAAGTTCTCTCTCTCCAATCTTTTATTCTATTTTTAACTTATGATAACGATGTACAGATGACCTTTTTTCTTCTTTTCTTTTTTATTTCTAAATGCTTATTGTTGCCACATAATATGCCTTTTTAAAGGCTTACTCCTATATAAATATTTCAAACTTTATCTTTCACCCACTATATATTTTCACAATTACTTTGGATGGCAATAATAACATATCTTTGAAAGCTATACCCATTATATATTTTTAATAGCTTACTCCTATATAAATATTTTGATGGCTTAACTTATTGAGAATTGATCACGTTTGATCACGTTAACAAGCAGTGTACTACTCTAGCAACGGGACTCTAGTGGTACCAGTAGACAGCAGACAGCAGACGAGGAAAAATCTTGTGAAGCGATTAAATATAATCTTGTGAAGTAGATTAGTAGCATTTTCTACAAATATATTCCAAAAAAGTGTCGCCTAGGATTAATCTTGTGAAGTGCATGGCTTTGCGTTTCAGAGGAAACACACAAGGATTAGAATTAATCATGCATGCATGCACGGCCGTCCGAAAAGGCCACATGCATGTCTTGGAGTTGCGGCTGCCCTGATGGAGTAGCTCTAGCTTTTTGGCACAAAGACCAAGGAAGAAGTAGGCGGTACTCTATCCCCTACGAACTCCCCTCCCTGCTCGATGGAGTAGAGGAGAGAGGCATGCAAACCATGAGAGGGGGGGGGTGGATGGGGACCGAAGCTAGTGGGTTTAGGGTTGGGCTCACGATACATTTGCATTTATACTGCGTACAAGGAGAATACAACCGGCAATCTGGACTTGGTAGTCGCGCCGCATGGGATCCCAGCTCATTTCGTCGCGCCGCAAGATGCACCGGGCGCGACACGGCGGCCCCCACGGTCAACCCCCGCCCGGCGTGGATGCCGGTCGCGTCACTCGCGGTGGCGCGACAGTAATGTAAAAATCTCGCCAACAAGCGTTTGGCGCGACCAAAGGGATACCGGTGTAATTTGTTTCAAACTAGAGACAGATTTGAAATTTGTTTTAAAAAGGGCAAAATTTTAAAAAATCCGTGGGCAAAAGAAAGTTGATTTTGTTTGGCCGTGTGCGTGCTCGCGGACTCGCTCGCCTGGACACCTGCAGCGCACGCGCACGCATTGCCAGCCGCCGCTGGACGTGCTCCGACCTTGCCTCGCTCACAAACGCGGCATCAGCCAATCAATCAGCGGCATCTGACGTCATCATGGGCTCATGGCCGGTGGCCGGTCCCCGATCCGTCCGTCCAATCGCTTTGGCTGCGCGCGCCCAGATCCTCCCACCTTGCACGCGCCCATTGGGCAGCCCGTCGCGTCGCGGGCCGTCATCGTGCCGAGGCCGCCACGTTGCGCGCTCCGGAGCGGCGGAGCCCACCACCACCACACCCACGTTCTGTCCAACGAACGGGACGGGACCTGGAAAAAGGCCTTGTCCCACCCGAGCGCTGCACCCAGCAGATTTTCGACTCACTGACATGCCGTCCCAGCCGGCAATTCCTTCGTCCTAGCAGGCTAGCACGAGGAGAGGAAGGAATCAGCCGTGGCCGGTGGGCAGGCGCGAGATCCTAGGCTTCTGTCTGTGTACGGGTGCGGCGTGCGCGAGGCCAAACGCCAAAGGGTAGACTCGGTACTTTATTGCCCGGCGCGCACCCAACTCCGTTGAGATTTCGTCGCGGCCTCGGGCCTGGCGGCGTTTTAAACGCCCCCACACGGCTCCTCGGGGGCGACACCTGTCTTCCCTCGCCTCGCCGCCGCGGTCTTGACCTCCCGCACCACCTGCGCGGCCAGACACCAGGCACCACCGCGCGTCGTCCACCTCCCCTCTCAGGTCTCCCCACCAAATTCCTCTTGATCCGTGGAATTTCCCTTGCTAATTCTGGTATTCTCCTGTCGCTAAGCCACTCTGCTCCGCCTAACCCCTGCTCTGAGCTCACCTGATTGGCGGCTCCATTCGGGGCGTGCGTGAGCGCGTGCGCGTGCTTGCGGGGGGCTCTTGTGAATTGGGTCGAGTTTGGTGAGCGACGCGAATCAGGGATGAATTTCCCGGGAGGAAGCGGGAGGCAGCAGCAGCAGGAGCAGGAGCAGCACCTGCCGCCGATGACGCCGCTCCCGCTGGCGCGGCAGGGGTCGGTGTACTCGCTCACGTTCGACGAGTTCCAGAGCTCGCTCGGCGGGGCAGCAAAGGACTTCGGGTCCATGAACATGGACGAGCTCCTCCGCAGCATCTGGTCCGCGGAGGAGATACAGAACGTCGCGGCCGCCAACGCGTCTTCGGCGGCGGCGGCGGCGGACCACGCCCACGCCGCGCGGGCGGCGTCCATCCAGCGCCAGGGCTCGCTCACCCTCCCCGCACGCTCAGCCAGAAGACCGTCGACGAGGTCTGGCGGGACCTCATGTACGTCGGCGGAGGACCATCCGCTGAGGCTGCGGCGCCGCCCCCACCGGCCCAGCGCCAGCCCACGCTCGGGGAGATCACGCTGGAGGAGTTCCTTGTTCGCGCAGGCGTGGTGAGGGAGGACATGACCGCGCCGCCGCCCGTAGTGCCAGCGCCGGTGTGCCCGCCACCTCCTCCGCAGCCACCAATGCTGTTTCCCCATGGCAATGTGTTCGCTCCCTTGGTGCCTCCGCTGCAATTCGGGAATGGGTTGGTGTCGGGGGCTGTCGGCCAGCAGCAGGGGGGTGGTCCTGTGGCCCCGGCGGTATCGCCGCGGCCGGTGACGGCAAGCGGGTTCGGCAAGATGGAAGGAGACGACTTGTCCTCTCTGTCGCCATCACCGGTGCCGTACGTTTTCGGTGCTGGTTTGAGGGGAAGGAAGCCACCAGCTATGGAGAAGGTGGTTGAGAGGAGGCAGCGCCGGATGATCAAGAACCGGGAGTCCGCCGCGAGGTCGCGTCAGAGGAAACAGGTAATGTTCTGTCTGTATGATTAGTTTCCTGCTTACTAGAAGCAGTTATACTGACGCTTGTAGCTGTGTAAGTTCAATGTTAAATACTTCGTAAGAACAGTGTTGAACTTGAGAAAATCTCACCATGGCAATTCTTTGGCGCCAGCTTTGCTTGAAATAAACTAGAATTAATGACTCAGTAGTGTGACTATTTATGCTATACATTGGTATAAGCATTTGAAGTTATCAGTTGTTTGCAAAATAAGAATATAAACTGCTTATGTCTTGGACATGTAGGATGTAGTAGGAATGTAAATCGAATACTGTTTCTGAATGAATCTAGTCTCCTTTGTCTCAGACTTCTAAAACTTCTTGCGATTTTTAGACATAACTGTACTTTGTAATATTTGCCAGGCATATATGATGGAGCTGGAAGCTGAGGTAGCAAAACTTAAAGAGCTGAATGATGAATTGCATAAGAAGCAGGTATGCTCATACAATGTTTGCATTTTTATTTCTTGGGTCACATGTATATTAGCTTATGAAAGTACTTCTTCTGAAATAGTTTAATTAGTATCCACACTTGAAATTGAGACTGTTAGGGATTCCAGAGAACCTTCTGTTCATTAGAACATTGTCACGTCTTTTATTATAAATACTTGTACACTATTTACTTTATTAAGTTTTCAAAAGGTCAAGTTATCAATTTTTTGTTTTTATTTTCCATCGACCGCCACAGTACATTTAGCTTTTAGCAGAAGGAACTATGGAGCACTTTTGTGATGATAATTGTGATGATAATCACCATAGAGCATTTGACAAAATGAGATGCAGTCAAAGTCTATCAGATAAAAAACCATAGATCTTTAGTGTGTATCTAGTTCATAAGAGTTGTCCTTTTCCTCTATAATTTGCTCTTAAATTAGTTTACCAACGAAGGAGCTACTGTAATTGGCATTTATGACTAGTTGCTTGCCTTCTTTCTGTGAAATCTTCTTTGATTCTGATTCATGTTAATATCTTTTGCAGCCTCTTATCTGACTGTTTTTTGTGTAGTGCGATTGCAATCCTTACATCCTGTTGTTTAGTAACCGACTATCTTTTCTAATTTGCAGGTCGAAATGTTGGAGAAGCAAAAGAATGAGGTAATTTCTTCCCATTTTGAAGAGGCTACTTTTGCTCTGGTTGCAGTAGGCTCTGTCGTTTCATTACTAGCACTCTAACAGTGAACTTGGTTGATGTAAACAAAATTGTTTTCTAGTCTAGAAAAGGAATTCTATAATATGTGGATCTCCTTGTCATGAAGTATTACAATCAACCCTATCAACATCATGAGTATAATATAGCTCTATGATTGTATGACTTTGCGTCTTTTGTTTACTTGATTGGCAATGGATGGTTTGAAGCCTCATCAGTGAAGAAAATAAAAGTATTCTAATCTTGTGGTTTCTGTGACTTGTTCATAAGAGAAATGTTGTTGTCCATTGACAACTACTGATATCCAGAGAGTTCTGGATTCAAACTATCAGTCTATCATGCCCATATTTGACTAAAGCAATACCTTGTATGTGAAGTAAAGCTGCAGAAACTGAAGAAATGATTAAGGTCAAAACCGATGTGGATGTTATGAGAAATGAGACCAATAAGATTGATGCTCAATTGCAATTTCCTAGCTTCATTTCAAAAAACTATGCATAGTATTACTTAGTTGAAAAAAGTGGATTTTGCACAAAGCAAACATATTATTTCTCTATCTGACATTCCATGAGATTCGTGGTCAATTTTATTTAGCTTATTTGTTCTGGGCTGTCCACCCCCCCCAATTGACTAATCAGTATAAACTCTTGTAGAGGAAAAGTTTATGGAGACACCCATTGTTTTTTATGCATGGAAAACTACTATTTATTTGTTTTGTACAGAACTTCATGTTCTGACTCTTGCAAGTTTCAATTTACACTTATGTTTTGCTAAAAAGGGACAAAGGATTAGACCACTGCTGTTATTACCGATCACTAGTTCTGTATAGAAAAGCATACCTCAGATCCTGTTTGCTCAAAAATAACAAATGTTTTGATGATTGCTGCAGGTCCTGGAGAGAATGAGACGGCAAGTTGGACCCACGGCAAAGAGAATTTGTCTGCGGAGGACATTTACAGGTCCGTGGTAAGCTGTGACCTGTACCGGCTCTACCTAGCAGTATCACTCGTCTGAAGGAGTATATAGTAGGTGAACATGAACACACAATGGCTAGAGTTGCCCTTGTTGATAGAGCCATTAATCCAGAGCTTCAGTCTCGTAGGCGGATAGATTGCATGGGATTTTTCACTTGATAGGTTTTGGCCATTTGCAAAAGGTGTTCGATGGAATAGAGGATTTGTATGTAGATTCAGTCCGGTCAGCTTATTGACCCGTGAAGAGTGTCTGTACTCTGTAATACTTCTTCGAACTTTCTGGTTTGGTATTATACCATGACTGTGTATCATTAGTCCTTGTGCTTTATAAAACCAATTTGTTTACCATGTGGACTTTACAACTGTAGATGTCCGCTGTGCCTGAACATTGCTTAAGAATGGAGTATGTGTACACTTCTGAAGATGTTTGGTTTGCCACCCAGATTTTGCAACCAAATTGGCAGGTGACTCGCCTGAGGTGAGTCCGACATTCCGGGCATCGTCGGTGATGATCGCTGCTCGCCGGTCGCGTCGCTCTTGTTGTGCTTGATTGGAAGGGAATCAGTGAGTGCTGCCTTCAATCATACGACGACGCTACAAACCTATGGATGGTCCCTGTGAGCTCGTGTGGTGCGCTTGGGCGGGACCCGGGAGCTCGTGTTGTGGTTTGGCTGGCTTGCAGTGGGACACGCTGCGGCGTGCCATGTTCGCTGTCGTGGCCATCCTAATCGCAATTAACAGGACTCGCCGTCTAGACACGTGCAGTGTTGGAGGCATCTGTCAGATCAGTTGGCCATCTAGCCAGGCCCGTGTAACGCATGGAAGAACGAAGAGCCCTCAGCCGAAGGCATCTCACGGCGCCCATGGAATCGGTCGGTCCTGAAGACGCCTGCTGCATTCAGGTACGATGCAGACGACACGGGCTGAAGACGCCGGTACGCCTCGGGTACAGGCTACAGAGGAACCACCATCGCTCGTTCAGTCCATTAACGCTGGCTGAAGGTTACTCTGAATTATACATACGAGACCGCATTAGTGCTGTAACCACATTGTTGTCTGTCCTTGATTAGTTGATTATTAGGCAGGTGCTGGACCAGGGCCAAACCGTGCAGTTCAACAGACCGCGCCCACCATCGCCATTGCTTGCAAGTGTCAATGCCGTCTGCCATTAAAGAGGATGCACGGCCTGCACGGCGCGCAGCACTGAGTGGCCTCTGGACTCAAAAAAGCTGAACTGGGTAGCCAACGGGACCTTGCACAAACAAAGGTGTGTTACTGGCCAGCGGCTACCGTGATGTGGCCGTGCGCACCCCCACCCCCCCTCCTGGCCCTGCTTGCTGTTGCAATCGGCAGCAGCTCAACGTGACATTGGCAGCGAGCATGACGCAGAGCGACGAACGGAGACGACTGGACGAGGCCGCAGCAGCTAAAACACAGCTTCGCTGTGCCGAAACGACAGAAAGGGACAGCCAAACTCCAGAATGCAGAGCTCCAGACAGACCACAGCCTGTCGTCTCTATTCAACAAACAATTCTCTGAAACACGAAGCACAGGGATGCGGTAGCTGCAAAGGGCAATTTCACAACCGATGAACCACAAAATAGTTTTCCAACCATCAACCGGAGGAATTTCTTTGTCGAAAATTTAGACATCCCAACCGATGCAACAACATATAAATTTCACAACCAATAACCACACGAGAGCTTTCCACCAACCATCAACCGGAGGAATTTATTTCCACATAGAAATTTCACAACTGATGAACGACACGAGAGTTTTCCAACCATCAACCCGAGGAATTGCACCTCTCCTGGGTTTGATGAAAATTTAGACATCCCAACCGATGCAACCACATAGAATTTAGACATCTCAATCGATGCAACCACGTAGAAGTTTCAACTATGAATTCTAAGGTTTAATTGATGAGAGGTTTGAACTATGGATTCACAAAGGTTTCATCAATGTTGAGAAACTGACAGAGATTTCATCAATGTTGAGAAACTGACAAGAGATTTCATCGAAATTGAGAATCAAACACAGATCGCTTCAGCGCAGAACATAGTATAGATAATAAAACAAGCACAGATCATTTGAGATAAAATTAATCTAGCTCATGAAACATACACAAAGATCTAAGATGAGAAACTAATATAGATTAGCTGAAAAGAGAATTAACAATTAACCCAAGTGATTAGGCATTATGTTTTGTCTTGAACGCAATCATATCATCATGGTGAATGAAAGTTGATCAGGATATGGGTGCAAGGTGAAACCACCAAAACCTAACCGAAATTTTTTTTCCTTTCTTTTTTTCTCCTTTTTTTTTTTCTGCTCGAGGCGACCGCGATACCTTCTGCTGTTGCATCTCAAATGATTGATTTTCTCTCCTCCCAATTGAAGGTAGCGGCGGCCGTCGGCGAGAGCTCAGTGGCGGTTCAGCATGGACAGCGCAACCACCTGCGCCCACTGCTTCAGCCGCATCTTCACCGTCTCCGGCGGGTCGCCTGTATGAACGAACGGGTAAGTAATCTCCAATCGCATTTGGATCGACGCATATCAACAATCAAACCTCACAGGACATAAAAAATACTGTACTATCGGATTAGATGCATGCGAGCACAAAAGCTATCTGTGGTCGAAAATTAAAATTACCTGGAGAAAGTATGGACATAGGACTACCGAGCGGCGACTCCTCGGAAGATACCTCAGACGCGCCGCCACATGAGCACATCAATCCGTCACCTCCGCCATGGACAGCGTAGTAAAGATCGAGAGCCGGCAGCGTCTCTACAAGGCGGTTCCTCCCAGCGCCGCCGCAGGCTGCGCAACCGGACCCAGAACCAGCGGGGGCCGGCTCGAAGCCGAACCCCAGATCAATACACCCACGAAGCTCGTCGAGATCGTCGTCGGTGACACTCCGGACGCGCCGTAACGCCGTGCCTCCGCGGCGCATGCCCCCTACGCCGGCGCTCCCACACCTCGTCGCGCTCGATATCCGGCGACCACGAATTCTGTTTCTGCAGCCCCATTGCGGGCGCCGCCTTCTTGCCGCCGCCGCCGATAAGAGCCGCCTTCTTGCTGCCGCCGCCAATAAGCTCCTCCATAGCCACGCGCACTGCTCCCCTCCGCCCCTTGCAAGGGGAGGGATTTGGAGAAGCTAGTCGAAGAGGGTGGAGGCGGCCGCGGCGGATTTTATCCCGGCCCTCACGGATGTGGAAGCGGTCGCGGCCACCTGACGTCTGCCCGACGTAATATATATCGCTTTTTTTACACCACTGGTATAACCGTATATATGGAATCCAACCCTGATTTTTTTTGAATTGAAGGCATCCGCTGGGTAATTATTGGGCATTTATTTCGGTCACGGGGAAGTGTGTCAGGGATGAGAAAAGGACGTAACAAATTTCACGCTGATAATTATTTTTCAGTTATAAATGGCAATTTTTTAATGACATTTTGAAATTTTTCGTGTACAAAAGGAAATCTTGGTCGATCCAGCCATGCAAGCACACATTATGGTCCAACCACCTCTTGGTAACGTTCCATTTTGAGATCCAACATGTACCAAAATTACCCTTCGAAACATTTTTTTCCCTTTTTCGTGTTGGTGAGAACCCTTGGCAACACGGACAATGCCAGGCGTGAATTTGCAGGCAAATTCGAACGGTTTTATTCCAAGCCTTTGATCTTGCGCTGTACACATACGCCTTTTTATAATAAACGGACCTAGTTTAACTAGACCCGGCACGCTTTGATGGAGCAGTTACCGAGTGGAAAAAGGCGACAAGCTAGCTAGGACACGCGGTAAGTATGGCGGTAACTGCTACCGGCGGTCCGGCTTGATGACAGTGGAGACGGTGAAGTGCTGCTTTTCCGGCGCTAGCAACGTGAGCGTGATCATGTGACCAGAGAGGCGTCGTTGAGACTTGCTTGTGGAGTAAGAACGGATCGATCGATCGGCCAATCGAATCTTACATGATTGATTATTACGCACGCAGTGCATACATATATATCAACAGGTTCTCTTATTGCGCCTCACTATCAATCGCAATCTCGAGACAAGATCACAGAAATATCTGCAGGTCGATCTATCACGACCGCATACGAATATCTTCACTGAAGGTTGTTTCAGAGCTGGGCAGCCAAGTATTGATCAGAACGAGATTCAGACCACACAACACAATGCGCTCGTTAATTTTCAAGATCTTTTATACGTACTTGCCCCGTCGTTGTAAAAAGAATATACTTTTTGGAGAGAAAATGTCGCAATGGAAAAACAATTTGGCGTATTACATCGCGTTTTACATGAGGCAAGGTACTGCGTGCCTTTTTGTTCCTGAACCTCTGACGGCGTTCCTTTTGGGCAGTACTAGGAATGGAATGAAGCCACGGGAAAATCTGGATGCAAAAGATATGCAAACAAAAGCTGCGTCCCGGTGCAGTGTTTGTTGAGGCAAAAATGGCAATCTTTGCCCCCAAGTAGATGAGCGAATCAGATCTCTGTGGCGTGCCGTGGACAGTGACATGCCATAAACTGCACGGCATGCTTTGCGTCACTTGAGCTCTCAGACTCTCAGCCTTTGCAGACGTAGCGGTTAACATGGAAATTAAGCAACTGGAATTCCTCCGTCCAGGAATTCTCTGACGAACCATCTTTTTTCATCAGCAAGAGAAATCCTTCAGAGTTTCTATGCATAAACTGAAACCGTGTGATACAGTCTGAATCTGATGATGATCAGAAATTCAGAACCAATTAAATACTAACTTCTAGAAGGAACTAAGCACCATATTTGTGGATTTGATTAGTACGAGTCTAATTTCGTGGAAGACTGTCTCCAACTCCACTACATCATGGGCATACAACAACCGGTAGTACAGAAAAAAAGTATATATTGGTGCGCGGTATATGAGAACAATGGATTACATTATATAAGCAAGTTGTCTTTTGCTGGATCGTCATTTTCTTGGGCCAGGCAAGTAGTGCTAGCAACTCATCGAGGGAGAAAGATCAAATGCAATATAATGAGAACGACAACGTCACGTTTCAATAATTGCGATTTTTTTTCTAATGGTGGGGGTATTAGGCTATTAGCAAGATCCCATGGCATTGGCAGGCCAAGATACGCATATGCTCTTATCGATCATTGCTTTCCTGTTGGGAGGACAGGACGAGGTGGTTAAGCCTAGATGAGCTACCATCTGCTCGTGCTCTGCAGAATAATCATGTATAAAACTAACTATATATAAATACTTTCCTGGTTGCTTGTATGCGTAGGACTCTGTACTAGTTTGAACCGAAAGAAAAGTTTGCTTTCGCCTGTCAAATTAAAGAAGGATTTCAATCAGGAGTTGTGAATCTGAAATACTCCAGATTTGTTTTCTGTGTGTTAATTCGAACCTCTTTGGATTGTTCACACTTCATATGTAAGGTTTTGTAGCATACACTCTAGAAAAAAAGATGTTAATTCGAGAGCTTCCAACCCCTCAGAGCATTGATCCGTCGTTGGCATCGTTTGCAGATGTATCTTTTAATCTTGTGGCTAGATAACCTGTTTCAATTGTGTTTTCTTTACAACTTATTAGGAATAGAAGTGCGCATTAAAAAAAAAACCTCGGTCGGGTGGGAAAGACCACCCCACCGGCATTGTTATTAAGAAGAAACGGTTTCCCGATCGAGAAAATTACCGAACCCCGCCCCGCCCGACACTTTAGGAGCCTTTCGCCCCATGGAAACTACAATCCTCAATCCTTTGGAGAGGACTTGGGTCGGAATCACCGTAACCCCTAGGCGGTATACCAACCAGATCTCACGGCTCGATCCCTACGGGACTGGGCCGGCTCTTAACTAGTGCTTTGGCATACGGGACTGATGAGAGAATTTTTTTAACCACTGCCTGAAATTCGCTCCCACGGAGAGTCGAACCTATGGAGTGCCGCTCGAGTATCCTAACCATTAGACTAGGACCCCTTGGCAAGTCAGAATTGTTGACTTGGCACATTCGAATATTCGATCACCTTAAAGGCTGAAACCTGAAAGGAGCCTGAAACGATAATAGAGTTTCGAAAGCAGACTTTGACAGAAAAATACAGAACGGAACTAGTGGAAGAAATCAGACTTTGGAAGAAAAGCAGAGTTTCCTGGAAGTGTTTAGTAGAGTCTATGACATCACCCTCGATAGAGCAGTACTGATTTTGTTGTTTCCGAGAAGACTTGACCTCGGTTGGAAACTGAGTACCACTAGTGACCTGGAAACAGGGGGGCAGTACGTTTAACGTCAATGGTCAATGCATTACGGCCGTATTGACCACTATACGCACCTCGCTAATTCTCCAGAAGCCAACCTGAATCGACATCTAGCTAATCAAGCCTTGAATGAACACTTGAACTTGTCAAAATCTCCAATGACGTTTTTGCTTTTGGTAATACAAAAGCGGGGAAAACCCTTTTATCGAAAAAAAAAAAATCTCCAATGACTGTCCAGGTTGACTACGACTTGCATAGTTGCATATCTCAACATGTCACAAAAGCAGGATGTAAACACATCGTCAGTTCTATACCAACTAGCACCAGTAATACGTTTTTAAAAAGGACACACCAGCAATGGAGAAACATGACTTCAGCAGCACACTAGCAATCTCACCCTCTCCCTTGGTGTAGTATTTGTATATGCAGTTCAGTGCGTGAATGGTCACCACGATCGATCGGATCGGGACCGACTCCGACGTGGAAGGTCAGGAAAAAGAATCAGCGGCGGCGGCCGGCCCCGCCCACTCTAAATTTGTAACGTTATCTGATCGCCCGCTAGCAAAGCACGCCAAAAGCTTGTCCATTCCCGCTTGCGTTCCGGCAAAAGATACTCTTCCTACCCACATGTCATTCCTTGCCGTCTCTGAGGTCACCTGCATCTTTCAGCGCACGATCGATGAGCGGGGTCTCAATTCTTAACGGCGATGGCAATTGGCAACATCTGCTGAACATTCATTTATAGTGATTAAAAAAAAAAAGAACATTCATGTATAGAAAACTAGATTCTTGAAATAAACATTTTATTGAATATAGTTGCAGTAGATGTTATACAAAAACTGTAAAATAGCATCGTTTTGGCGACTGGAAAGTCGATAGGGCAGCTGGACAGCCGACAGGCTCAGTCGGCTCCTGGCCGGACGACAGGCAGTGGTCTGCGTCTGCCGTAGGCTAGCCCGTAGTATACCGTACCGTACTATTCCCTCTGTTTGTTGTTTTTGACTTTTGAATTTCATATTTGACCATACGCCTTATTCAAAAAATTTATGTAAATCATAAAGATAAATTAATCAATATTGATAGATTTTATTGATAAAATAAGTAAGAACAAAATAAATTATATTTATGTAAAAATTTGAATAAGGCGAAACATCGAATAAGATGGCGCGGAATCCAACCGGAGGGAGTACTCTACGTGCAGTAGGCTGTCGTCGAGGATGGAATCGGTTGCTATCGTTGTGCAGTGCCGGTGTCTCATGCTGCGGTGCGGGCGTCCGGGCGACTCTTCCACGCAGCGACTGCACGGCCCCACCTGACAGCACGACCCGCGTCGTTGGCCGGGCCGATCACGGATCAGTTGTCAGCTGCTGGCGATTGGGGCCGACGCGGACGCCGGAAACGGTACGGGGTTGCTGCGCGCCACGCACGGATAGATGGCCCGTGCCGGCCGTACGTACCATACCGCCGGTGCTCTCCTCTGCTGGTACTGGTAGGTATGGCCATGATTAGTGCTGCACACCGTACGCGCTAGCGCCTGATTAAAGTTTAGTATGATGGTCTCGACTCTCGAGTGTGATGCACGTCGGCCCACCCATCAGTAGTGAATCCGTCGTCCATCGTAGCCTCGTACCGAGATGCCACGGTTTTGTCAGTATTACGTACAGTACTATTTGTTAATCCCCGGTGTAATGATTGCACGCACAGGGGGGTGAACAGGGAGATTCTCCTGTGATTTGCTCAAGTTGGTCGGGCGGAGGCTGTGCGGTGCCCAACTGTCCATGGCTCGACGCGTTCCCTCCAGGCCCAATCAAATCCTGCACTGCGCATCATCATTGATCGTCAACTTTCATGATTACACATGTGATAGTACTAGGTTCTCAATCTTAAGTGACAGCTTTGATCAATTTTTTTTTTGAGGGGGTAGAAAAAATCTCAAGTGCGCATGGGAGGGGGGCTGTTAACTGCTGACTGGTCGGCGCGGATGCATGCGCCGACCAGGCCGCGGCCCAGCACCGAGCGCGCATAACCTAGCGGGCCCGCTATCAACGAGGCCGCATTAGCGCAGGCGCTCCGGCCCAGGAAGGCGAGGCCCAGTTCGCATGCTCACAGGAAGGCGAGAGGCTCCCATAGCGTGACCTTTTTTCTAAAATAGAAAAGAATAGAAAAGAACAAAAACACGAACGCGCCTAGGAATCGAACTGAGGACCTCTTGCTAGAGGTCAGGCGCAGTTCGCGTGCTCCAATTACACCACTCAAACGTTTTAGTAATGAAATAAAAGACAGCGGATAAGTATGTAAAACAGTACATAATAAAAAGGGAAAAATAAGTTTCATGCTTTTTCAAGTTTAAAAAAATCATATCTCCTAAAATAAGTACTCAAACGAAAATTCAATTTCACCATCGTGTTCCTTACAAAAACCTTCAAAACAAGACCCATGTATATATTTCGACAAAAAAATTTTAAAGAACATTTATCTCATGATAAACCAGTATTTAAAAATAATCCTCAAGCATCAACCGATACACCGTAGAACATCACATGTATACCAAAAAAACATCATTGTATAAATATCAGACCATCTCATGGATATCAAGTAAACATCACATATATACTAAGAGAACATCCTTGTATACATCACAAAAGGTCACATGTATACTAGGAGAACATCCTTGTATAAAGTAAATAAAGGAGAGAACAAATCAAGCAAACACACTAGGAAAGCGGTCTATTTTGAACCCACGAAATAGCGGATTTTAAGAACATCGCAAGAAGCAGTCCATAACATCGCAAGAAACATGCTAGAACATCGTAAGAAACACCATAGAACATCACACAAACACACTAGGAAACCAAAGCTATTTTCAACCCGAAATACACAAATTTAACAGAACATCACAAAAAACACGTCGAGAACATCACAAGAAAGCAGGTTAGAACATCGCAAGAAACACGTTACAACATTGCATGAAATACAACAAAATATCGCACATATACTAAATGAATATCCCAAATACACTGTAGAACAACGCATGCATACTAAAAAGCATCCCCTAATACACTACAGAACATTGCATGTATTTCCCACGAACTAATTTGAGCAGACATGTTTCTAGAAGGCCATTGGGCTACACCGTTACATCTCGTCACTCGTTATTGTTGTTTTAAATTAAAACTGTTGTTTACATTCATTATTCTATATGATCGCTGAGCGAGCACAGCTGGCTATTTGTGCGACAGCTGCATGCATGCATCGATCTCTCGCCCTTGACCTTTTCCCAAATACTCGTACTATTAATAAAGCTAATCCGCGTTTGCTCCAGGAGACCTAGTAATTACTAATTTGCATTGTCAGCAGAGCAGAGCAGGACAGGGCTCTGACAAAATATAGAGATACTGAGATGATACACTACAAAACATCGCAAAAACACTTCAAAACATCGAAAAAACACGCTAGAACATTGCAAGAAACACGCTAGAATATCAAAAAAACACACTAGGAGACCAGCTATTTTCAACCACAAAAAATACTGGATTTTCTAGAACATCTCAGGAAACATGAAGTATCACCAAGAAGAAAAAAAGAAAATAAATGAATGAAAAGAAAAAAAAAAAACAGCGGGACTGGTGGAACATAACAGCAAATAAAAAAAAAAGGAAAAAGAAAAATAATAGAAAGGAAAGAAAAAAGAAAGGAAAAAAAAGAGCATGAAGCCGCCTCCACGTGAAAGTCATCTACGTGCGAGCGAGCGTCCTCCACGTGACCAAAAAATTAAAATGAAAAAAAGAAACATAATAAAAAACAAACAAAGAAAGAAAAATTTATAAAATAAAAAGAATTAAAGGGAATAGAATAAAAAAAAAAAAGGAAAAAACAGCGGACGGGTAGAACACAACAACAAATAAAAAAAGAAAGAAAAAGAAAAAATAATAGAAAGGAAAGAAAAAGAAAGAAGAAAAAAAAGACCGCGAAGGCGCGTCCACGTGAAAGTCATTTGCTACACGCTCGCGTCCTCCACGTACGAGCGTCGCCTGCGGTTTAACTGGAAGAAGCACTGGGCTGCTACCTGGGCTGCTGGTGGGCCGTTGTAAGCTTCAGTGGGCCAAAATATAGGGGTGGTCGGCAGTTAAGGGCATGTTTGGTTCCCTTCTGAGTACCGGCTGCATGGGCTCTCGAGAGCCAGGGTCTGACCGGCCAGCAGCGTGCGAGCCAGGCTCCGCAGAAACGAGATTGAGTTTCGTTTCCCGGCATGCAAGCTGAGGGCTAATTCTTGCATGCGAAGGTGCCAGCGAGAGAGCTGCAAGCAACCAATCATTCCTCACTTTGCATGCGCGGAGCTTGGCTGCCAACCAAACACTGGTCGGGTGCATGCGCCGAGCCTGGTCAGGCCGCGAGCAACGAACCAAACGCACCCTAACATCCGCCGCGCAGGGGATGCGCTAGGTCTAAAGCAGCGCTCATATGGGCCGTCAGCGGATTAGGACCTCAGGTCTCGGACTCAAAAGGATTTTCCTGGCCCAATACGTGCTGGTTTTCTGCAATTGGGCCGAGATGTACAGTTCCACTGCACCTCTCCTTGGAATAACTCTAATTACAGGTTCTTCTCTTGAACTACTATATCATGGAGTAGTTTGGTTTTCCTCCTCGAGCTCTAAAATCAAATCATCTACCTCACTCAACTTCAATAGCTCTAATTACAGATTTTTATCTCCATCAAAATAGTAATGTCATTATGCTTATTACAAAACTTGTTGAACAGATGAAAATAGAACCAAGGTATAACTTCTTTTTATCAGATGTTAAATCGACCATCCTAAGAGAAATTAGGCAAAACTTAGTTGCATTATGAGAAATGAAACTCCCATGGAAGACAAGCAAATGAAATGTTTTCACAAAAATTCTCGTTGAAACGAGAATAAAGTTTTAGATTCTATATATATGTGCTAAATCATGAATTAGTAACATAACCAATCTATGAGAAGTTTTATTTTTTTGGATTGGGATAGTTTCAAAATATCCATGAATAGAGTAGAAACTTACTTCGTACTGTTCCATGAGATTCATATTTCTTTCTTATTCTTAAGCAAGCCCCTGAGAGGGCTTGGTTGATCCCATTGTCCTATAACTAAATATATATATATTCTCAATAGAACTAAATATTTTTCTCTATGCTTATAGATTCATTTTCATGAGATTTGAGTATTTTATTTAAAATTTATCATGTGCTACTAATACCTTTTAGGACTTTTCTTCGATTTTTTTAGAAGCTTCAAAAGATAACCTTTTGTGGTTCAAAATTATAAGGTGTACTAACTTTTCTATACACATACTGTAGTGGCAATAGTGTATATACAAATATATAGTGCATATCTAGATGCAATGCATTTACAAGCCATAATGACTTATATAATTTAGAATTTGGTGAGTATTAATTGATTACCATGTTTTCTAATAATTAATAATAATAATAAAACCACCTTGAGACCATTTCTAAACAGGATAGCGAAATACTACCTCCGGGATGGTATTAGAAGTCGTTTTTTGGACAAGGTTTGGGTCAAACATCGGGAATATAAATCATCAATAACTTTTAAGTTGTTGAGTTTGTAAATGTAAAAATTATATGAGTAGATTTGTCTTAAAACATACTTTGATAAAGGTATCTTTGTCGGACTCGGTCGGTGAGTCGCCCATGATTAAATTAAAGTGAGTAAGAAAAAGACTAATGAGCCTGGCCCGTTAGCAATTGTAAACCCCTCATATAAATATGGGGGCAACTATCGATGAGACAATCAAGAAGAAAATAATTTAGGGTTTACCCTATCTCCTCTAGCTCTAAGCCGCCGCCGCCGCGCCCTACGCCGCCGCCCGCCTTTTGCCACCGCCGCGCCGCGCCCCTGGCGCGCGCCGCCACTGGCGCCGCCCTCTTCCGCCGCCTCGTCGATCTACGCCATGTCACCTCTCTCGTTCTTCCTATCGGCGTTGATTGGAGAACGGGTTGTAACAATTGGTATCAGGAGACGGACAATCAATGGCCTTTCACGGAGCGAGAACCATCTCGGAGGAGGTCAACAGAATCATCGATGAGTACATTGCAACCATGGAGGCAAATTCAGCCCCATCATCGACTAAGTACATCCCGCCCTCCAAGCGCCTTCTTGGTCACGTAAACACCGATGAGCCCCCATCCGCCGCACCTCCGATTCCCCAATTTCTGCGGCCCGATTGGGCCGGTCGAGATTTTCATCTAGAGTTGGATCTGAGAAATTCCCATAGAACTTCCTACAAAATCTCCACCTAAATTCTTCCCGGAAAATTCGGACGGACCCGGCAATAATATTAAATTATTTTTTCCAGTATGATGGCAAGGGTGACCCTTCTCATTGGTCGTATAAGTGCGATAAATTTTTTTCTTGCTCAAGGAATTATTGATAATGATTAGATGCGGCTCGCGCCGTTCCATCTTTAAGGGAACGCATTATCTTGGTTTATCCATTTGGGAAACGGTGGGTCAACCGACTTGGCGAATTTTTTCGCGGCTATTACGAGGCGTTTTGGAACACCACTACATAATCGTCTTGGTGATCCGACAACATCACGCCAATCGGGGGAGATTTGGACAGTACACAAATACGTTCCACGGCAACGCCGAATAAGGTACAACACCTCTCCCGAAATAGCGGGCTATGCTTTATATTGTTGGGTTAGCACCTCCGATTGGTCGGCGTCCAACTACACCAACCACGATATTGAGACCGCCATAGCGGTGGCTAGACGTCTCTACACCGCATCACGCCCGGCCGGTCCTCCAAGGTGCGCAACAAAGGATATTCGGATGTTCAAATATCAGTTCATGGGTTAAGCGGCATATCTACTTGTCCTACCATGCAATTACTTGTCAATATAAATGGCACTAATTTATTGGCTTTATTGGACTCTGGCTCAACACACAATTTTTACGGACTCGATTTGGCTACAAAACTGGGCCTCCAAAGTTCTTCCTACATCGAAACCCCCTCAAGGTTCTTTGTAGCTAATGGACAACACATAACAAATGTTGGGAGGTATGATGATATTGAATTTTGTATTGCTCTTGAAAGTTTTAAAGCGATTTCTTCAAAGCATTAAATTGGGAGGCTATGATGTTGTTTTGGGTGTGGATTGGCTGAGTTCCTTGGGAAATATTGTTTGGAATTTCAATAAACTTATTATGAAATTACGCTAAAGGGACAACCGATCACATGGCACGACCTCTCTAAAAAGCAGATTGCACACGGTATTCATATACTTTCTTTCGATGTGCCAATGGATCCCCTATTATGCAAATTCCAACAGACTTTTTAGAGACCCTTCGGGACTTCCACCTGTGGCCGGCGCTATGATCATCGAATTCACCTCAAGGATCCCACTTAGTCGACCGTTGTTCGCCCTTATCGTTACCCTCGAATCTGAGAAGAATGAACTGGAACGACAATGTTGGGGATGCTTCACCAAGGCATCATCCCGTATAGCACTTCGCCATTTTCATCACACCGCCCTTCTTGTCAAGAAACATGATAAGACTTGACGATTTTGTGTTGATTATCGGGAGCTCAATAGTAATACCTTGAAAGACAAATTCCCAATACCTATAATTCTTTGAATTGTTGGATAAACTAGAAGGTGCTAAATTCTTCACCAAATTAGATCTATTTCGGGCTATCATCGTACGCATGCATCCTCCGGACATTGAAAAAACAGCTTTCGAGAACATATCATGGGCACTTTGAGTTTTTAGTCATGCCATTTGGTTTATGCAACGCACCTTCAACCTTTCAAGCTTTGATGAATGATATATTGGGACCATTTCGCGAAAGTTTGTCTTTGGTTTTCTTTGATGATATCCCGATCTTTAGCAAATCCGGGTGCGAGCATCTCAACCATGTGGAAGAGGTTTTCAAAGTATTAGCATCTCACAATATCTTCTTAAAGAAATCAAAATACCTCTTTGGTCAATCACAATTGGGTTATTTGGGACATATTATATGGGATCTTTGGAGTGGGTCGTTGATCTTGAGAAAATTGAGGCCGTCATCGCTTGGCCGCTCCCCACAACTCTCAGCGGAATTACGAGGTTTTCTCGGGACTCGCAGAGGTTACTCTGAGTAAAGTTTATAATGGATTATGGTACAATTGCACGTCCCTTGGTGATCTTCTTAAAAAAAGGACTCCTTCGATTTGGACACCGTTGGCTACAACAACTTTTGAGCACCTTAAGAGGACTTTGTCATCAAATTTTGGTTCTCCAACTTCCGGACTTTAATAAATTATTTGTTGTGGAATGTGATGCGTGCCCCGCACGTATGGGTGCTTTGTTTTTAATCGGGGTAATGGTCCAATTGTTTACTTTAGTAAACGTTTGCCCGATAAGTACAAAAGTTGGCGCTTATGAAAGAGAGCTCATAGGATTGGTAGCAGCGGCCCAAACATTGGTGACCATATCTTTGGAGCCGCCCATTTATTATATGGTCGGATCATTACAGTCTTAAAGTACATTCTAGATCAATGGCGTCCCACAGTTCCCCGGCATCAATGGGTTAGCAAACTATTTGGCTATGATTTTTTCTTGTGGAATACAAACCCGGACAAATCTAATGTGGTGGCGGCGCACTATCTCGTTCGAACACGGATGAATCTTCAATCATGGCTATTTCAGAAATTCAATTGGGATTATTTGATCGCCTACGTGAGGAAATTGTATTTAGCGATGAAGCTATCGGCCTTATTGATTCTATAATCAACGGTAAGGACTCGTGCATGGGAAGTTTGCAATGGCTTGATCTTGTTCAACAAAAGGTATGGCTTTCCAAATCATCCAAACATCTTCAGACCATTCTCCATGCAATTCATGATTCAACACACGAGGGCATACAAAAACATTGCATCGATTTCGTCGGACCTTTTTTTGTCAAACATGATAAACGCATTGTCATCGATTTTGTGAATGATTGCTTGGTATGTCAACTAAAACAAAAGCGAACATCTTCATCCAATTTGGACTTCTTCGGCCTTTACCAATTCTAGAGCAGATCCGGGAGGACATCTCAATGGATTTCATTGAAGCTCTTTCGAGAGTTGGATCCAAATCGGTAATCTTAACGGTGGTTGACCGTCTCTCCAAATATGCTCACTTCATACCCCTTTCACATCCGTTATGACAAACAACCGGTAGCTCGGAAATTTTTCTCGAGATTGTTCGATTGCATGGCTTACCAAGATCTGTGGTTCTTGATCGCGATGTGATCTTTATGAGCCAATTTTGGCAAGAAATTTTCAGGACTGTCCAATATTATTTTATCACTAACGCCGCTTATCATCCTCAAGCGGATGGCGATTTGAGATCGTCAACAAAATTATTACGATGTATCAAGGCCGCTTGGCGGTGACAAACCAAAGGATTGGGTAAGATGGTTACCTTGGGCTGAATATTGCTATAATACTTCATTCCATGCATCAACAAGAACAACACCGTTCAAACTTGTGTATGGGCGCGACCCCCTTGTAACACCCCGGTGTTAATCACTTAAAATTTTGCCATGACATCTTGTAACACCCCCGGGTGTTATTTCCACTAAAACGACATGTCATCATGATCATTGCAAAGCATCCATGATTAGCCCACCCTGTGTTGCATTGAACTAAAATAAGTTTATTTTATGTTTGGGTGTGGTTGTCGGTCGAAAAAGGCGAGAGGAATCGGATTTCTAAAGCTGTTTTCCCCCTTGTCGGAAACCCTAATTTTGAAACTTTGATTTGTCCCCTTTTCTTTATTTCAAAATTTATCAAGAATTTGGGTATGGTTATTAAAGCAAAAAGGTAGATTTTTCAAAGTTGTACAAAGTTGGTATTTTGAGTTTTCAAAGTTTAGTTCAAAATTTTGAAGCAATTTTGGAATTTCATCAAAACCCTAATTGCCTCTTTTTCAATATTTCAAAATCTAAGCATAATTTGAGAAAAATTTCAAAAAGCTAGTTTGTAGATCTTGTTGAGAGGAACAAAAGTCATGTACAAAGTTTTTCGAGTTGTTACATGATTTTTAAAAGTAATTTTTGAATTTAAATTTCAAAAGTTTGAACTGTATTTCAAAAAGTCATATTTCTGGGCTGAATTTGAAAATCTTCCAATTGTGAAAATTGTAGATCTTGAAAAATTAAGGCAAGTTGCTTTTTGGAAATTTTTTTTGAGTTTAGTTCAAAATTTGGGAGTAATTTGGAAAATTCAGAATTAGGGTTAGAGGTGAACAAGTAACCGGCCACTCTCCCGCCGACACCGCCCGGCGTAGCGTTCGCGCGCCGTCCACCGGCGAAGGCTGCGCGACGCCGACCACCTGGAGGTGTTCGCGACCTCTCTAGCTACCTCCTCGATCTCTTCTTGCCTATAAATAGGCCGGTGTCGTCGCCGTTTTCTCTTTTCGAAAACACGCCCGGCTGGAACCGCTCACTTGCCCGCGCCGCCCGTTCGTCGCCCGACGAGCCATCTTTCACCCAACCATCTACTCCGGCAGCTCCATAACTTCCTAACCTCCCTCTGGAACCGGCCGCAACCTGCCGCCCGCCGGAATCGTCGCCAGCGACCCCTTCTTCCCGGCTGTCGGCGGCGGCGCCATCAGCGACCCGCCGTCGTCGTCATCCTAGCTCGGTGAGCTTTTGCTCACTTTTCTTCGCGTTTTCCCTCCTTCTCAAAGACGTACTCGTAAACGACTCACTTCTCCTCCTAGCCGTGCCCCCGCCACGTAGGAACCTTTTCGAGCCAGAGCGCGCCGTTCACCATCGTCGTCGGCGATCTAGCTCCGCCGTATCTCCGTCCAAACCAAGTCGCGGTCCCGGGTTCGGTGAGTCCCTGGCCGCCCTCCTCCTCTCCGTTTTCCTTTTAGCCCATCACCGGCGACCGCGGCGCGCCGCCAAGTAGCGATGATGTAGCGCCGCCAGGTGAGCGGTGAGCTGGCCCGGCACGCGTGAATAGTGTCGGGCCGATTAATCATTCACACCGGGCGGGCCCAACACATTCCACGGGGGCGGTCCGTTATCTGTTCCTTGTGGGCGTGAACAGTAATGGGCCATGCACGATAACAGGCCAAATTCAACCAAAACCCCTTTTCATTTTTGAAATGTTTTATTCAATTTCTTTTATTTAAATAGTGTCGATTTTCCAAATTTTGTATAAATTCAAATACTAGCTCAAAAATTTGAAAATTTTTGTGTAGTCTTCCCATGGGTATGTCTATCCAAAAAATATGAAACTTGAATTTTGAATACTTTTGGCATGATTTAAAAATACAAATTTTAATTGAAAATTGTATCTTCCTTGATTTTTAATAATTGTTTTATTTATCCAAAAATCATGAAAATTATTTTGGTACTGTTTTATGACATGATTTACCTGTACAAAAATTTTGAGCTTGTTTTTTGAGAAAATTAAAATATTTATTATTTTATGCCCTATTATTTCATGTGTTGAATAAATTGTTTAGTGCTTTATAACTTAGGGTTTTGGGTGAATTTTGGATTGTTTTGTGAACCTTAAACCAAGTCGTTATCAAGTGGTCCTTGAGAACTCCTTAGGCAATGGTGATGATATCTCGTAGAGTAGTTCAACAAGTTGGTTTTGTTGGGTTGCAACTTTATCGTGAAGGAAAGTTGTACTCAAACGTTTATCGTTTTATGCACTCGCTGGCGCATCATGTTTATATGCATGGCATCATGTTAAGCATCAACTGTTCTTTCGTATAGTGAGCGAAGGAGATCGTGAAGTTGTTGATCGGGCCTCAGAAGAAGGCTATCTTGTTGACCCGAGTTCGAATATCGCGTGATTAGATGCGTCGAGGAGTCCGTTATTTCTTTGATCAAGGCAAGCCCCGGTTCATTTAAATATTCCTTGTGTTTTTACAAAGCTTGATATCACCTTTGCTTCATACACTTTGCATTAGGTGGTAGGAGTTGTGTGATAACCTAATTGATGCATTACCAATCCTTGATTATTATGATATCTACCTTGGCAACCCGTTTTGGTAAAATAACTAGAAATGCTTAGCCTTGCTAAACTAGTTAGACTTTTGAGTCAAAATGTGACAAGTCTCTTATGATAGCCCGAATGGGCATTTGGAGAAAGGATGCTATATGAGAAAACCATCTTTGGGATATGGTGATAAAGTTGAGACCGGTCGGGTAATTTGCACTAAGAATGGAGTCTCAGTGTAGTATTTCCGGCTTGTCGATTAAGGACCGTGCGTTGTAAGCAATGTGGACTGAGACTATGGAACGCAATCTGCGCCTGAGGTCTTGGACCAAAGGCACGTCTGTCATGGGTGTTACCCCATCACAGTCGACCCTAGTTCCGGACACATACTCCGGTAAGCCTGATCTTGGGGGTGTCAAATCGGAAACGTACAACCGCGCACTGGGAGTGGAGAGATGGCGGGAGTACATGTTACCCTCGTGGGTTAAAGTCCCGGATTGGAGGTGTGCGGTATTCTCGGGTGGCGTGGGGCCGCGTTCCGTTTTGAGTATCCAAGAAAGGGTTGATATATGCAAGCTTAAGTGCTACATATGTCGTGTGGAAAGAACTCCCCAGCTGGGTTAATCGATTTCGAAATCGCCGTGCTTCTCGGATATGGAGACTTGGTTTCCCACTTACATCGTAGTTTAATTATGGAACAGTGAAGAGATGGAATAAGTGATGGAACTTCTACAAGTGTATGCTATAGTGTAAGATCACCTAGAGTAGGTGAGAAACTAAATTGGGATTAAAATGTTGAAAGTAAGGATTCACTACTAGTAAGCTTTTACGTAAAAGAGTCCTTGATTCTTGCTAAGCCTTACCATGATTCCTATTAAACCGGCATTCCTGAGTATTCTCCTATTTTCTTTAGTCGGGTAAGCCTTGTTGAGTACTCCGTACTCGGGGTTTTGTTAACCCTTGTTGCGGTGTTGACTCGTCTTTGTTAACCAAGGTTATGTCGGTGGGCACCGACATGATCGATTGTCTTCTAGTCTACTCGGCTTTTCGCAAATTAATTAAGTTAAGTTTACTCAAATATAACTTCCTCACATTTTATAAAATTAATGTTATTATTCTTCCGCTTTTCGATCTATATTTTTATAATAAATGTTGTAATGTTGTAGCTACTCCTTTGTTGATCTGGTATGAGTGGTGTAATCGGGGTTTCGGATGACACTCGGCAACTTCTTAAGTTATTGGGTGCATCTGCTTCTTTGTCGAGGTCTTTGAGACAATGACAGGTGTAGGTGGGCCCGATAATTAGGAGGTTACATTACACATCATGATCAGCGCAAAGCATGCATGATTAGAAAATTTGAAATGCATCAAATTAAAAATAAGTTTATATTTTAGAGAATTGTTTGTGCTTAAAATTTTTAGAGTGATTAAATTTTAAAATTTATGTTTTTGATCCTAAGTGTGTTGTTGTATGATGGTTTGATAGTATAGGTTGGGAATCTGAAATTTGAATCAAATTCAAGTTTGAATTGAGCTTCAAAACCCTAATTCCTATCCCTCTTTTACCCCCTTTTCCATAATTTAAAATCTAAGCAAAATTTGCAAAAATTTTCAAAAGCCAAGTTGTAGATCTTGTTTTGATGTACAAAAGAGGTGTATAAAGTTTTTGAATAAATTTTAAAGTAATTTTGAATTCAAATTTGTCCGTTTTTGACCCCATTTCAAAAGTCATATTTAGAAGCTGAATTTGAAAATCTTCCAATTGTGAAAATTGTAGATCTTGAAAAAAATTAGGCCAAGTTGCTTTTGGAGTTTTTCAAGTTCAGTTCAAATTTTGGGTGAATTTGTAAAAATCCGAAAGTTAGGGTTTGGGTGAGTGAAGGGGGTTCCTTGTGCATGGCATACTGCGGCGGTCGCGGACGCCGCCCGTGGCCGTCTGCGGCTTCGGCCATCCTCGTCGTCTGGCCAATTTGGAGGACTTCCGAGACATCGCCATCACTGTCCACCTCTCCTTTGCTCTATAAAACCAAGCGTCGGCGTCGCCGTCTTTTCTTCTTTCTTCTTCATCGCGGCGACCATCGCCGCCGGCGTAAATTGCCGTCGTCGCCGAGCTCCACCGCCCAAATTAGCCACGCCACTAGCTTCACAACTCCCTTGCGCACCTCCACGAACCCCTCGTGCCTCCCGTTTCGCCGGAGCGCCGGCGTAGCCGGCCGTTTTCTTCCGACGGCCGTGGCGCGTCACCGTAAGCCACCTCGTCGTCGTCGGCCGACTCGCCCGGCGGAGCGTTATTCGTTACCGCGGAGTCCGCCCGCCCGTTGTTGCCGCCACCATCGTCGAACCACCTCTGTCGACTCGATCCAACGGCGCGAAACATCGTCACCGTGGTGAGCTGCTGTACATGCCGTGTCATCCATCTGTCGTTTACGCCCGGCGCATCGGTCGAACGCCCGACAGCAGCCCGTGAGCTCAGCCATGTCATCCGCCCGCCGCGGCGTGGTCCGGAGTGCGTTAGGAACCGATTTAGGTTCGATTAGGGTTGGGGTTCTTGTTCGCCCGCGATGTCTTTGCGGAAGGATGGTGTGCTTTCGTTTTCGCCGGGAGAACTCCGGTGAGCAGCGCCCGCCGTCGCCGATGCCGCGCGCCGCGCCTTAGTCGCCGGCTTCGTCTTCTTGGGTGCTTTCGGAGGAGGCGGGGGCGGTGATGCGGGGAGGTGAGGGGAGTGAGCTGCGCTGGCAGCGTCGCCCGGCGAGCTTCATCGCCCGGCGGTTATCGCCTTGATCAAGCCGTGCGGGCGTCGGCTCGTAGCCTTGGCGTGCGTACCCCCCGTAGGACCGGACCCTTTGTCGGAGAGAGAGAGAGAGAGACACACGGGGGAGAGAAGAGCTGGGCCGCCTGTTGGCGTGTGGGCGAGCGGGCCGAATCGCCTGGGCGTTTTCTTTTTTAAGTTTGTTTTATCTTTTTCTTTATGAATGAATAGTGTCCGGTTTTGTAAAATTCATAGAAATTCGAAAATAGCTTCAAAAATTCTGAAAATTTTTGTAGAACCTTCCTATGAGTATATCTACCCATGAAAATTTTGAAACTTTGATTTTGAGTAGTTCTTGCATGATTTAAAAATACAATCTTTAATTGAAAAATGCATCTTTCTCGATTTTTAGAAAATAAAATATTTATTCAAAAATCATGAAAATTTATTTGGTACTTGTTTTATGATGTGTCCTACTTGTATAAAAAGTTTGGAGTCATTTTGAAATGTTTAAATTATTTTCTATCTTAAGCTCTATTATTTCATGTGATTTATAAATTGTTTAGTGTCAAATAATTTAGGTTTTTGTGTGACTTTTTGGGTTGTTTTATGAATCTTGAATCATACCACAATCAAATGGTCCTTGAGAACTCGTTAGGCAATGGTGATGATATCTTGTAGAGTAATTCAACAAGTTGGTTTTGTTGGGTTGCAACTTTATCGTGAAGTAAAGTTATGTTCGGTGTTTATCATTTCATGCACCTGCAAGCATCATATTTAAATTCATGGCATCATGTTGAAACATACATTGTTTCGTGTAGTGAACGAGATCGAGAGTGTCAAATCGAGCCGGTCTCGAGGAGGTTCTTTATCCAAAGGAAGGCGGGTTCGGATTTCTTTTTCTCAAGAAATAGTTTATTCCGTCAGCGAAGGCAAGCCCCGGTTCATTAAACCCTTTCCTTGATATTTTAAAAGCTTATATCACTTTTGTTTATGCTTTATTGCATTAAGTAATTAGGAGTTGAGTGATAACCTAATTGCCGCATTACCATCCTTGTTTATTTCAATACCATCCTTGATAACCTGTTTCATTTCGAAAATGTTTAGTGATGCTTAGCTCGCTTAATTAGTTAAGCTTTTTCATCAAAATGTTTTATTTGAGGAGATGGTACCTTTTTCGAAAAGTAAGAGATGTAGGGATGAATTTGAGATCGGACCGGGCGTAGGTTGAAAGCCGGCGGGATACCTAGTCATGCTTGTCCCGTATTGGTCGTATAAGGACCGGCCCGTTGTTTGGATTGTTAAGTTCGGGACTTTTGAACGCATAAGTTGCGCTGAGTCCGTTTGGGTCAATGGCGGCGTCGATCCGCGTGCACCCTGTGTCGAATTAAACTAATCGCCACATGCCCCGGTGAAGCCTGATCTCGGGGTGTGCCAAATCGAACGGACAACCGCGCCTTTGGGAGTGGAGAGATGGGGGGAGTAGCATGTACCCACCCCATCGGGTCAAAGTATCATTAGGGACGGGTAGGGAGGTGGAGTCTTCGCGTGCTCTCGGGTGGCGATGGACCCGATCCGTTTTGGACGACCGAAAGTGAGGGTTGATATATGCAAGCTTAAGTGCTACATATGTCGTGTGCGTAGGGATCCCCTACCGGTATAATCGGTTCATGAATCGCCGTTGCTTCTCCGGTTGTGGAGACCCGTTCTTACGCCCAATCATCATAGTAAATGATGGAATATGCTTTTGAGGAAAGAAAGTTGACATAAGAAAAATATGTTTGCTCTAGAATAGGATAACCTAGAATATATGAGCTACTAAATTGAATTAAAAATATTGAAAGTAAGGATTCATTTATAGTAAGCTTTCTGCAAAAGAGTTCTTGATTCTTGCTAAGCCTTACCTTGACTCCTAAGACCAGCATTCCTGAGTCGTCTTTCCTTTTCTTTGTCGGGTAAGTCTTGTTGAGTACTCACATTACTCGGGGTTCTTTGACCCTTGTTGCGGGAGCAGTCATGAGAAGGCTTGTTTTGGTCCCTGTTTGCATGACGGTGTACCGGGAGGAAGAAGACGAGTAGGGTTGAACCCTCGAGGCGGGGTTGTCCGTGTATTATATGTATAAAGTTACTCCAATAATCTCGGGCATGTAATAATACTATTTAAGGTTGCGTATTTGAACAAATGGTTTGTAAAATTATGGTTATGTAATCCTTCCTACCGTTTACTCGATGTATTTTGAATAAAGTGTTGTAATGCGGAGTGACTTGTTAATGAGATCCTGTTCGGAAGATTAATAGCACTTTCTAGATTATTGGGAACTCGTGCATAATGATCGAGGTCTTAATGACAATGATAAGTGCATGTGGGCTCGGAAATTTAGAAGGTTATTCTGAGTTTGGTACCGAGCAATCATCATTATGATTCTTGTAGTATTATTTTACAAAACTTCAAAATGATTTGAGTCAAGTTAATTTAAACTCTTAATTTGGTCCAAATTGCTTATAGCTCATCTTGAATCAAATTGTAAATCTTTTTTCTTATAATTCAAATGTTTTGTAGTGGAGTAACATGTTATATTGCCCTATATAATAAGTTTTGTTTACGCATAGTTTCGTAAAGTTCGATTCATGCATCATGCTTAATTAACTTGTTAATCACTTTCCCCTTAATTGTGGTTTGGGTTAGGTATATCAATCCTATGCTTGCTAACTTTTGCTAATCTCTCCGATCCATCCTTTAATTCAATCTTTCCTATCTATAGGATGGCCCGTGCAAAAACAGACCCTAACAAAGAAGACGGGACCCAAAGGAGTTCCTCGACACCAACTTGCTCCAAGACATGATGGTGCTAGTAGCGGCAATAGTAGGCCCTGATTTATCATTTGAGATACAAATGCTTACCGAGAGAGTTGGCGAAGCAAAAGCAGAGCTAGAGAAGAAGGTACTTCATGCATTGTTGATCTTCGTTTGAAGTAGGAAGGCTCATCAAGAGTTGACGGAAGTTACGAGCCAATGAGGATGCTACCTTACAGATTGGTGATCCGCAAGGTGAAGTGGTGACGCGTGATCTAGATTATGAAGAATGTCGTCAAGTTTTATTTAATGTACTTCACGAGAGGGAGTTTGAAAGGCAAGACATGATACTAGCCATACATCGTATTCATGCCCTAGAAGTTCAGGTGCAAGATTTGGAAGCTTACAATGCAAATTTACATGAAGCCATCCATCGTAACCACCAGTATGGAGATGTTGAGGATGATGGAGGTGTTGTTGAAAATGAGAATGAGGAAGAAGCGGGACATGAGGAGATAGCACCACTTAGCGATGGTGAAGAAGAAGAAGAACCAGAGGAGATAGAGCACTACCAAGATAGTGAGAATGATGTTTGAGCGTTTGTGAGGATCTTGTAAGATATGTTAGATAGTAAGAGTATATAAAACTTAGTGAGTTGAATGGTCCTGCTTAGTGCAGGGTTGTATAATAAATAAGTGAACCGGTTTAGGGTGTTGCTGTAACCTTTTAGGAAGTTATATGTAAGCTAATGAATAAAGTCGGTTTGTTTGTAACAGATGCCTCAATCCAATGCTAGTAGTTCGTGGGCACGCTTCCCGGCCCACCACAGGTTCCTGTTAATCTGACCGATGCCATAGCCTTTTGGTCCAAGCCACTCATTTGAAAATAGTCGCTTAATGCGAGAAGTGGCACAGAATAGTCAGAATGACAATCAGGATAATCATGGTCGTCGGAACAATAAAAAGGAAAATTCATACCCTGATTTCACTGACACTAAGCCTCCAATCTTTTTGAGAGCAAATGAACCATTGGAGGCAGATGATTGGCTCCGTACTATGGAGCAAAAGTTTGAGCTCATAGAGTTTACCACCTATCGAAGCCCCATTTTGCGGCTCAACGGTTTAGGGGTCTTTGCAGAGCTTGGTGGGCTACTTTTCTTGCCATGTACCACCGGGGGTCACCGAAAGTGACTTGGCCACGAGTTCCGAAGTCTTCCGTGCACACTACATTCCCGAAGGTGTGATGGCCAAAAAAGTTAGCGGAATTTATTGATGCGAAAACAAGGAGATCGGTCGGTTATGGAATATGTTGGCCGGTTTAATCATCTTTCTTAGTATGCTCGAGCATGTTAATACTGAGATCGAAGAGAAAGGAGTGGTTCTTGCGTGGTCTAAATATGAAGCTTCGGACAATGATGCCCATTCGTACCACGGATACTTATCATGAGGTGGTAAATATGGCACTCCATCTTTGAAGAAAAGTATCGCCTACACAAGGAGATTAAGAATAAGAAGAAAAAATGTGTCGCCCTGGATTTTCCGGAGGAAATAAGCGTCGAGAGGGTGATCTATCATCCGGTCAATCATTATCGTCCTTCTTATCATCCACCGCTAGCTTCAAATCTAGGCAAAGAATCATTTGTCGTGCCTGCTGCGGCTCTTACTTATCCACGACGCCCAAATGCTCTCGTCATTCGTAACCCTCGCTCCACAAGGCCAAGGTGGTCCGGCTTTGTTTTAACCGTGGCAAGCCTCGACACTATTCCCGAGAATGCCCCAATCCTCGAAAGTATAATCCCAATTTTCGAGGTAGCATCGGAAGTCGACCACGTAACAAGAACGGCGAAGTGGACAGTAATGCTCGTAAGGGTAAAGTCGAAAAAGAAGACTGGTCGGGTGTTCTATACTAGTGTTGAAGAAATACCGCAGGAGAACCCCGTCATGATGGGTATGTTTTCCTGCCAATCACCCCAAGCAGTTATGCTATTTGATTCTCGTGCATCACATACATTCATCAATAGAACATTTGTTGTGAAGCATGACTTAACCATTGGGGAAACAAAAAGAGAATTCTTGATACAAATCGCTTTGGGGACGCCGTGTTCTAAAGAAATAGTATACCAGCCTTGTAAAGTTAGGTGGGCATGATTTTTCCACTAATATGATAATTCTAAAGGATCAAGATATAGATGTGATCCCCGGTATGAATTGATGTATCAAAGATGGGGTTTGTCATCGATGTTTTGAATAGAACAATAAGGGTAAATATACCCGATAGCAGTTCTCAACTTCTTATTCAACTCCCCATTCCTAAGAGGGTCGTTGAGAAAATCGTGGCTTTACATCCGTTAAGGAAATAAAGGATATTCCAAAGAGTTTGTTAATTCCTGGATGTGTTTCCGTAAGATTTACCCGGTTTTCCGCCGCATCGAGATGTGGAGTTCGTAATCGACCAAACCGGAAAATTTCAATATCCGTGAGAGCATATAGAATGCCACCTAAAGAATTAGCAGAGCTAAAAACCCAGCTGCGGAATTGTTGAAAAAAGGTTTTATTCGACCCAGTTCATCACCTTGGGGGTGCCCCGCAATATTTGTGAAAAAGAAAGATCACACTTTGAGGATGTGTGTCGATTATCGCCCATCGAATGAAGTGGCGATTAAAAATAAGTATCATTTGCCCCGCATTGATCCGCTTTTTAATCAACTTGCCGAGCAAAAGTCTTTTGTAAGATTGACCCGAGGTCGAGGATATCATGATTAAGATTAGACCGATAGATATTCCAAAAGACGCCTTCACTACCGTGATATGGTCTATATGAGTATTTGGTGATGTCTTTTGGTTTAACCAATGCCCCAAAACCCATTTCATGTATCCGATGAATACGTATTCATGTCGAGCTTGACAAGTTTGTAGTGGTATTCATTGATGATATATTGATATATTCCAAGAACAAAGAAGAACATGCCGAAAGCACCTTCAAATTGTTCAAAACGCCTAAGAGATCATCATTTATATGCCAAGTTCGGTAAGTGTGAGTTTTGGTTAGAGAAAGTACAATTTTTGGGTCATGTGTTGTCACCGATGGAGTTTCGAGTTGATCCAAGTAAAGTCAAGGATATTCTCATCCTGAAGCCCCCAACCATCGTGCATCAAGTCCGTAGTTTTCTCGAATGGCGGGTTACTACCGCCGGTTTATTAGGACTTTTCAAAGGTAGCAAAGCCTATCACCGAAGTTGTTGAAGAATCAAACTAAGTTTGTCCGGTCATCTCGGTTATGGAGACCCGTTCTTCCTCGCCCAATCATCGTAGTAAATGATGGAATATGCTTTTGAGGAAAGAAAGTTGACATAAGAAAAAATATGTTTGCTCTAGAATAGGATAACCTAGAATATATGAGCTACTAAATTGAATTAAAAATATTGAAAGTAAGGATTCATTTATAGTAAGCTTTTCTGCAAAAAAGAGTTCTTGATTCTTGCTAAGCCTTACCTTGACTCCTAAGACCAAAGATTCCCCGAAGTCGTCTTTCCTTTTCTTTGTCGGGTAAGTCTTGTTGAGTACTCCAATAATCTCGTGCATGTAATAATACTATTTAAGGTTGCGTATTTGAACAAATGGTTTGTAAAATTATGGTTATGTAATCCTTCCGCCGTTTACTCGATGTATTTTTGAATAAAGTGTTGTAATTCGAGTGACTTGTTAATGAGATCCCCTGCTCGAAGATTAATAGCACTTTCTAGATTATTGGGAACTCGTGCATAATGATCGAGGTCTTAATGACAATGATAAGTGTATGTGGGCCCTAAAATTTAGAAGGTTCTCATACACCCCTACCATCCGTGGTTATCATCCCGGTGGGACAACATTACCGGCAAATGGATGACTTACTCACTCAGGGATGCTTTTTTTCACTCATACCAAGGTTCGCTTTGCAATTGTCTAAGGATTATTACCGCAAATATTTTGATGCTAAACATACGCATTTAGAATTTAAAGTGGGTGATTATGTCCGCTCAAACTCTTATCCCGACCAGGGCAATAATTTTCGATTTACACAAAGGCAAGCTCTCTCCCAAATATTTTGACCTTTCAAAGACGTAAGAAAATCATTACCCCAGCTACATATGCATTGAATCGGCCCCGAACCAAAAGATCCACAATGCCTTTCTTGTCAAGATGCTCAAACCACATCGCGGGGAGATACCTACGGATATTCCAAAGATTGCCTCTGATTCATGATGGCACACCGGTTGCTCAAATCGAGTCCGCCAGGTCATTTCCAAGTGCTCATCAAATGGAAAAAATAAAACACCGCAGATGTTTCAGGGGAAGATGTGAATTATTCAAAGAAAATTTACTCAGACTTCCAAATGAGGACGAAATAATCTTCAAAAGGGAGAGATGTCGACTAAGTCACCGAAATCGCCTTAATAAGCTTTGAGTGGCTGAATATTTTATTATTATTTAGCTTATTATTATAATTATTAGATTAAATTAAAGTGAGTAAGAAAAAAAGACTAATAGGCCCCAAATCTTAGTAATTGTAAACCCCCTCATATAAATATGGGGCCAACTATCGTGAGACAATCAAGAAGAAAATAATTTAGGGTTTACCCTATCTCCCCCTAGCTCTAAGTCACGCTACCGGGCCGACGCTTCCTCGCCGTCAGCCGCCACAAGGCGCTGGCCACGGGCACTGTTGTCAAGGCTGCTCGAAAGGCCACACCAAGCCTCCTCCTACAAGGCCAAATGATCTGATTAATGTCACCTCTCTCGTTCTTCCTATCGTTGACAGGAGAACGGGTTGTGACATATACATATATCACATCTCTATAAATATTTTTATACTAATAAGAGGTCAAAATTATGTTTTGGAGACGTGTCGATGTCCTAAAACAACAACTTTAACCTAGTAGGGTTGACTAGTTAGAGTTTGAGTACAGCGATATAATTCAGCGTAGTTAGTGAGATGAAAATAACCTTTCCCCTCTGTTGTTGTCAAAAAAAAAAAAAAAAACCCCTTTCCCCTCTGAAATATCACCGGCTCCTGTCCGTTCGCCGTTGAGGTCTGGGTCTGGCGCTCAGTGCTCAGCGCACAGAGGCAGACCTATATCCACTCCTCCATGCAGCACCGCGGCTAACTCCCCAACCACTACTTGCGCCATCCCCACCCAGACCCCGGCCCCTCCAGCTCGGGAAAAACCCCGACGAGCCACCGCCGCGCGACGCCCCCACCCCTCCCGCCGACCGGCCTGCCGCGCGAGGCCGGGCCTGGGACACGGCGCGCCCCGCCCGTACCGTACCCATGCCCGTAATTGCCAACCGAAGCCGCAGCCGCATCGCCGCGCACACATGCACTTCCCCTCGCCGCGCGCGCACGCCATGGCCGCGCCGGCGTCGCCCGCCCTCGCCTCGTCCCCGTGGCCCACCCCGCCTCGACCTCTTGCCTGCTGGCGCCCGGGGGCCGAGGGCGCGGCCCGCACGGCCGCGCGGTTGTGGCGGTGAGGGGCGCGCGAGCGCGCGCGGCGCCGCCTGACGGCGGCCTTCCTGCGGCGGCCGGAGGTAGCGACGGTGACGTCGGCGGAGGAGGAGAAGGAGACCGATGCGGAATCCTCGTTCGATGGCTCGGGGACGACGAGGCGCCCGCGGAGGAAGGGGTTCAGGGAGGAGGAAGGCGCCCGAGAGGGAGTGGGTGGACTGGGAGGATCTTATCCTCGAGGACACCGTGCCGCTCGTTGGCTTTGTACGCATGATCCTCCACTCCGGCAAGTACGCAACATTTCCCTCTTCCTGCCTTCTGCTTTGTTGATTAGCACCAGAAATTCATCACGAACTTTGTCATTCAGGCTAATAAATATTAGAATAGCGTAACAACTTTGCCATTCAGGCTAATAAATTTTAGAATAGCGTAACAACTTTGTCATTCAGGTTAATAGATTCTAGAATAACCTAACAATGTAGGTGGTGCTGTACAGCCTGTAGCAATTCATCGAACTGATAGTCTGCTGGGTAAACTTGTCGTGCATGAGGATGGAATGACAATGCCCCAATGGAGGCACTATTGGTTGGATCAATTACACCTATGTTTTTCTTTTTGTTCCATCCTATAATGGTCAGGAGTTGGTTTTATGCTGGATAGAACACTATGGACAATGTTGAGATAGCTGTGAATTTATAAGCTTTTTAAAATCAGAGTATACTATTTGTTTATTAAAAAAGAGAGTTGTGACTTACTCCTTTCTGAATAGAAATCTTGGTTAACAAGATTTCTGTTATTTTTGGGATGGAAGGAGTAATCCAATGGTTTTGCACAATTAGTTGCACAGATATATTTCACCACAAGGCATGCAGTAGGTCTATCATGTATTACATATATAAGAGTATAAATTATCATATGTCGCAATTTGAAGTGAATGTGACATTACATGCTGCAGAAAAAAAAATGAAAAATTTATAACTCTTATAGGAGCGTTTGCATTTTCCTAGTTCTTATCACCTGAGTGCACTTGATATGTTTTGGTCTCGATTATTGCAGCCTGGCTGGGTGCCAGCAAAATTCTGAAACACTGATCTTTGTGGAAGTACCTGCACTATTTTTTTTTTGTTGAGTTGAGAGCAATAATTCATTGTGAGAGGAACGTGCCACGATTTTAACTAGATAATTGATTCCAAAATGTGCTTCTTCCTTTCTTTTTACAAAAGACCTCACCTTTGATGTATCTCAACTGCATGAGGCTGTGAGCAAGGCGCCACTGAACCACCATTTCCCCTTGTCCATCCTTTTCAATTTTTTTAGAGATGGTTACATGTTCCTAGTTATTAATAACTGCACATGGTGAACAAATACTCATTACTACTTGAACAAGCATCACTGTGTCTAGGTGGTGGATTCACTCATACAAAAAAAAACTTTGTCGCCTACCTTTTTAACGGAAATTACAGCAGGGAGGCCCCCACTGTTAGAGCTTTTATTATTAAAAAAAAAAAAGAAGAAACTATACAAAAAAAGGAGCCACAACTATGAACAAAGCTCCCAAAGGGAGCCTCAAGCCTGAGGAAGGCTAAAGAACCAAAGAGCTACTTGCATTGCTTGCTGAATCTTTCGAACAATTTAGGCAAAAGGCAGCCAATTAGGTCATGATGTTTTGAAGAATCCATTCCATGCCATTTCGTTTCATTTCAGTGTTTTGTAGTTCGCTTTTCCACCATGAATAAAATGTACCTTGGCAAAATTTTAGTAGCTACTCTCTGAATGGAACATGTTCAATGCATGTTCCTGAAAAACAAAACTTTATCTGGTGCCAAGTTCAGCAGAAACAGTCTTCTCACTGGTATATAGACCATGATACTGGTGTGAACTTTGATCCATTCTACTATTCTGCACTGTATGTCCGTATATACATTTAATTAGCATTGTTGTGCGTTTGATTAGTTTCCATGTGAGGCAGCAATTGTATGCTGGAA